>JARPRH010009205.1:0-13449 GCA_031763665.1 Calameuta haemorrhoidalis
TCACGACTATAATTTAACGAGTCGTTGTATCTCAATACGAAACTGGAGTATCTTTACTCGACGCGTTAACAAGGCCGACGAGAATTCACGCATTCGCGCACACCGCTACGCAATAGGCTTCGGCTTCGTGCATTCTGGACGAATTGTAAACGACCGCGTGCGAATTTATATCACACGGAGGCTGTACGAGGCGGTTCTTAGTCGAGTAAGATTCGTCCCAAGTCATTCATGGATATCGGCGGTCTCTCTCTCTCTCTCTTTCTGTTCGACACGTGTGAATGTGGCGCGATTGAAACGGTTTAAAAAAATTTTGAAAAAAATTATTATCAATCTGTGAACTTGTACAGACCTTTTTTTTGTGTATTAAAAAGACACGTATACCTGGTCCATTGGGATGAACATATTTGGCTGGAATTATCCTCCTTCGAATCTCCTTATAAATTGTGATACGAATGGATGACGACATTCTTATTTTGCGAGTAGGCACACGAGCATGTGTGTCGATAATGCCCACGACAAATACGGTTCGTACTCTAAGATACGCAAGACGCAAGACGCGACGACCAAATCTACGAGATACATGCAATGAGGTCGAATCTCTTGCGTGGGTTGTGATTACGACCTTTGATTCGTCATAGGAGAATGATTTTCTCTAAAATCTTGATATTCCGCATACCTCAGGAACAAGTTTTAAATTATTGAAAACTTTACAGATACATGCGGTGTCTCGTTTGAAAAGGAATTTTTAAATTTTGGAATTACGCTTTTTTTTTTTTACACGAGTTTCGTTGTAAGCGCCACGAAATGCTACCATTGGACAATGGAACTTTCTGATGGAAAGTTAAAAAGAAAATTAGGAGAAATACAAAAGAAACATGTGTACTCGGTTTAAAGGTTCAGATTTTATACGTATTGGGTATTAGAACACAAAAAAGATTAAAATCAGATCATAAATATTATTGTTATGCAAAATAATGGAGTTTGATTCTTGTATCATTACATAAAGAAATTCTGTTCTAAGAAATGATAACACTGTCTTGTTATCAGAGTCGAAATATTCTTCTGTACCTTGCAATACAATGATTCCCGATTAACATACGAATACTAGTCATACATATCGCATTACACCCATCCGTCCGTTCTTCACTCTTCATATAAATACCTTCTAGTATATACATATATGTGTATGTATAAATAAATCTTACTGTCGTTTCACGTAATTGCAAATTTTCCATACGACTCTTTATAGCAGTACGAAAAATCCATATGCGGCACGTTTTGCAGTAAATACATACGAGGAGGGAAAAAAGTAAAGAAAAGGAGGCAAAGAAACGAAAGTTGAAGGAGGACTGATAAAAATATTAATAGCTGCTGGTTAACGTGATTTCACATAGGAACATGTTAAAAATATACGACGAGTTAATTTACGTCACCTTTTCGCAGATTTTAAGTGACTTAAGCAACACGTAATAAATTTGAATATTTATACTGTAATGGTAATAACTTTATTGTAACTCCGACTGTCATAGTCGCACAGTAAACTTTGGTAACAACGCTGTCTCTGGCCAATTTACATTCAAACTAAAATCGGTTACCTGAGACGTCGTAAAGGGAACAGATCTCTCTTATGATTTATTGCTAACAAGTTTGATAAGTATACAATAGTATATCTATATACGTCTGGCAAAAATCCAGTTTCGATAAACCGGGATGACAGTAAAGTTATCAGAGAAATTATGAAGTTTACCTTTAAAAACGAAACTCCTGTAAATTTACGGAGAACATTTATTGTCTCTGCGAAGAAAACAGGGAAAACCTTTTCGAGAGCCGATAAGAGCTTAACAGAAAATAATCGAAGGATAAAACAGAAATTACGAGCGACGTGTCTCAGAGGCGGTTAACAGTAAAACCAATGTAATTAGAGACTCTATCTCAGGGCAGAAGGCTTACCGGTGCCCAGCCGAGTACACGAACCCTGTGACAGGCACGTGAGCGAAGGAGCGAGTGCACTGGCATAGGCAGTTCAGAAAGTGAAATAAAAATCTGCAAGACTACAGCTGTGAGCGAGCGATTCGTTAATTGAGTACAGTCGAAAGCCGGCGTGTTTCTTGCGCTACGAGACGGAACCACGGAATTCCTCATGGCGATGATATTATCGTTTTGAAAAAAGTATTAAAAAGAAATAAATAAGTGTACACCGAAGTGAAAAGTGAAATAAGTCGTCGGATCCTTGATGGTTCGATTGGAATTTGCCGCAGGTAAATTGAAAGTCTGATGCGTTTAAATCTCAATGTTAGACTAGAAAGGTGTCACCGAGGAGCATCGATAGTGTCACGAAGACGTAATTTCGTAACGGGATGCCAATGACTTTCGAATCCTGTGACTGACTGCCGTGATACCGATGTACGAGAAGCGGGGACCATAAGACTGCGGTAGGAGCGGTGAAGAATTGCTAAAGTTTCGGTCAGCGCAATTTATATTGAATATTTATGGCGTACGTGGCTACGGGCGTGTCGTATCGAAAGACAGCAGGGAGTGCGCTGCACTTTGAGGAGACTGGAATGGGGCCGGTGGAATATGCTGGAAAAGTGTAGAGGACTCTGGAGAGAGGAGGAGCGAATAGAGAGGATGGAGGAATAATGCACGGAGAGATCGGGCCGCGGGAAATGCAGGCAGTACAGGTGAATGTCTGCACGCACGTACGTAACGTGGAGATGGTGGAGAATCGGAGTGAAGGAAAAGTCGTTGACGACAGCCAGTAATGAAATACAGAGACGTCTAACTGCTGGTAAGCAGAACTGTGTCAGCGATCGCTAAGTGCGGTTAATTAGCTTGCTAATTTTAAATTGAGTCTAATTAATGATGGTAACGATTTCGCAACGAGACTTTTCTACCTGGGGATTTTTGTAGTTCGTAATGTAAGTTCAAAGATTTTCTTTCGTGATCCTGTTAAGTTTTATTGTCACACGTTAGACTTTAACGTTTCACGTCAAAAAGGCGTAGTGATTCAATGTGTCTTTCAATACTAGGTAGGAAAGCATGGGAAAGTCAATTACTTGATTTAATAAAAAAAAAAATATTGGAATGCGACGGAAGGAAACAGTTTGTATTTCTCGGTATGACGGATTTCTCAATTACTGCTTTTGGGTAAAAATGGTGTCACGTTTTACGAAACCAAATCGATGTACCATGGCGAATGGTAAATTCGCCAAAGAAGGTAAATGTTATCAACGAGCGCAGCTTTACCTGGAATCGGACACTGTCGGTGAGTCGGTAAAGAGAAATCTGCAGTTGATACGTGATACTCGTGTGGCTAGGTCGCTGTATTACCGACCGAGTACGTGAGGAAACCCAGGAGAAGCATTGACTTCCTGATAGTTAAGAAAACTGACATATATAATTTTTTTACCAAATGCTCAAAGAATATCTCGCAATGTGTCGCCAGAGGGAACCTTAAAATATTACTTTTCGGACAAATGACTATAAAATTATCTAAAAATTTAAGACAATTACGTCATAGGCATCTAAAACATTTTTAAGAAGGGGAAAACGTATTAAAAAATATTTTTGACGCAGGCTACAGTCCCATCTCTCGTAAAAAAAAAGTCAGTCGGCCTTTTCTTTGAAAGTTTGTTACAATGATATTCTTGTACCTAGCAAGTACGAATGAGTTTAAAACTCGTGCGACTGATTCTTCAGACTCGTGTTTTATGCTCACTCGTACTAGCTAGATAAAATCCTAATACAGGGTTATTCACGGGAAACGCACCAGTCTGAAGTTGGACGCGATTGAACAATTCTGCTAATCGAGGCAGTGTGGCCTTGTTAAGCAAATGAAAGAATGTGAAATTCCTTAGCAACGTTATAACATTAACTTTCATACTCTTTTATAATGCCACTCTGCTCTGGTTCATAAAATCACCAATTCAGGGCCAATTTCAGGTGGTGCGCAAATAACCCTGTATATAAATCAGCAACATATAGCTGAAATTTTAAAGATCCTAAAGAAGATGGATGTACTGTGTATCAATGTACAGAAAACAATAAAGTCGCTTACTGCGTTAATAAATTTAATAAATGAATTTACGTAAAGTTGAAAACTAGTATCGCCGCTACTTTGCACTCTCAAAATTTTCTTTGCAATTAACACAAAATCCAACACCCAAATAAATTTACGATAAAACTAACGGATATACGAAATAACTATTTACAGTGAAGAAGAATAAAATTAATACAACTGATCGACAAGGTTCTCTTCGTCATGCTGTTGATCGTTATTACAGTTGCTGTCACACGTGGTGTGCCCACGGTTATCAAGCCGACAAATACTCCATCTTCGTTTTGCTAAAGGAACAAACAATACTACAAGCACAAGAGAAAAAAATAGGGTTACGCAAGTGTGAATATAATATTTAATAAAACGAAAGTATCCTTCACGAATCGGATACAAAAGGCGCATATGGAAATACCAATGTCATAAGATCGCATCTTAATAACTCTGGAAAAAAGGTCGAGAAACGATGACGATTACCGTAATAATTTCAAATAAATTTCGCAATTTCAAAGCATAAAACTATCAGTCGATGCACCTACTGGAAATTTGTTCTTCGACAAGCATTGCGTCCAACGTGCACACACGCTTCGGACACGGTCGATCTTTCGGCATGCTTGAGTAAACGTAAAATAAATACGGCAAAAAGATTTTCGGAATTCGCATATCTCAATTTCTTTTCAGTGTATGCCAAGACGTAAAATTACGATACTGCCTCACAAAATTCCAGTGGGCAGGTGGATTCTGTCTGGTGCCCACCTACGCGAAGCTCTATGACAGCAATAATTTACGCGAAGATTTCGCAGCCCGGCAAAGCCTGAATAATCCAGAAGATTATTCGAGAACGTCTGGGTGAGACTGACGCCAACGCGGAGGCGTCCATGCAAAAGACAGGAACCCCAGCGGTACGTCTGAACGTCAAATAATAATGCCCAGACGGAGTCCATTCATCCATTATTACTTCCGGTGGTCTCGTAAGCACCGAAACGCTCAGATCGTTCATGTGAAATTTTGTCTACCTTCCATACGTATTCTAACGACGAAAGAGAAATTTTGAAATGTTTTAAATATATTTCAAGCCCTTCATCTCGTGACAATCAAAGGATTCGCAATCAGCTCCGAAGACGCCAAAGAAGATAATGCAAGTCGCATCTGTTTAGACATATATTTTGCATATAATGCACGAGCCGGTTGAGTCGGAGCAAAAAAATTAGAGGGTTGGTCAGGGTCTGTTAACCACGTGGGAGCGTGTCTGGTCCCCTCCAAAGAGATTAAAGAAGCAAACGATTCGTGTGCGCCGACGGTACAGCAGGGATCTGAGTTATCTGAAATTATGAATTTGTGCCAATGACGAGACAATAATTTTTGTAGGGGGGAAGAGCTTGGATGGAAGCACAAGAAGAAGAAGAAGGAATAGAAGTGCCAGAAAGTAGGAAGGAAAAAAAATATTCGATAGTAAGCGAATATACTGTATAAAAATAGTGCGAGACTCCAAAGTAAAAGCTACTTGAACAAGGACTAAGCTTAGTTTACAGTTGGTAGACCAACGGCGAAAGCACAGAAAGAACAATACAAAATGCATTTTGTCTACTAGTTCGAAAAAAAGATTATCAAAGAGTGCGTCAATATACCAAAATATTAGCTCTGCGCCAACTAAATCCAACAAACTCTGTATTAGTTGAGGAAAAATGCGCATTCTCTTAACTCGACACCTATAACGTAAATCCGTGTACTATCTTCGAAAACCAACCTACGTCACCTTCAGTCGTCCACCCTTCGCCTACGCATCCGCAGGCCAGACGGGCGTCCGTCAATTCTTGTATCGCTGAGAACTGACGAGCCGACATAACCTGAGAATTGAGGTGAAACAGACCCAACTCCGTCAAAACGAGAGCTCTGACGGAACCTACCGGAGGAGACGATACCTTATAGGATCCTGTCGATCTTTAGGGTCGCGTAAAATCAGCAAACGCAACTGGATGCACGAACGGGAGCGAACGATTACGGAAATGCACGACCGCTAAGGCTGCTGGGTCGAGTGTAGTGCCAGAAGCAGAGAGCAATTAATCTAGAACCTAGCAGAACGAATCATAGCTATAAAATCGAAATGCCTTCACCAATTAATAAATTGGGAGTCCTCATCGGAGCTGGTGCAGCTGATCCATGAAGGCTGAGTACTGCATCCAGAGGACACTCGAGTGGGTACTGCACCAGAGCGCAGCACTGCACCCCCGAAATACGTACAGAAAATCGGTAGAATTTTCTGGATATTGCGAGAACTGCACGAGAGCACGAAAACCCAACTAGAAAGATTATCGACAGATATCACGGGAGCGCTAGGTAGCTCGATCGGTGTCCCAAGACAGACTGCTTTGACAATAGTCAAATTCGCAAGATCCTTACAGTCGACAACTGTTATCCTTTTCCTCGAGTCGTCCCTGTAAACTACATCGAGAGCGTCCTTCAGCGAATCGGTACGTAACCAACTGGAAAATTCTCCACGGCCGCTTCCCCAGAGCATCGTGCGACTGCTGAGCACCACATCCTTAACTTGGGTCAGGGGTTCCTCCTCTGCTCTTAACCGTATCAAAACCTTATCTCACCCGGACCTCTGCCGGTCCGTGGAGACGACTCCGTTGGGTTCTGTCCTTTGCCGGGTAACTCGGCACGTCGAGATTATCTCCCCACGGCAGATTCAAGCACTTCGACCTCAACTAAAGGATAAAAAATTTTCCGAGAAGATTGGCGCAACTGTACGAATCAACTCGAGAGCGTAGCTTCTGATCGGGGTGGCGACTCAAAGGAAATCAGAAAGCAAGAACGTTATCCGAATCGATAGCTGGAGTCGCCTCGTGACCGTGAATCGAAAAATGACGTCACAATACATGTCAACGTACAGCACGTATATAATTTCCAAAATTGAAAATTGCTACATCTGCGCTTTCCTTACTCTGGTAAATTTACATCAGCACAAAAGATCCATCTCACTTGGAATTATAGCAGGTATAGGAAATTTAAAGGGCCAGTTCCATTGATAATAAAAATACTTCATAATACTTCCTGTCGTAAATCCATATAACTGATTACGTTTAGTTAACTGGAATTGATCCTTGAAAATTTCAAACTTTTACAATTGGTTTCTAGAGGTTATTCTGATTTAAAAAAAAGTCTATATAACGCTTAGTTGAACTTTCATATATTTGAAGTTATACTACAGTTACGAATTAAAAGTTTTTTGCAATTTCTCATCATTCAATTTACTTTGTTCGATATAGCTTCTAAATCATACCATTAAAAAATAATAAAGAATTACATCCGATCATTAGATAATAATTAGCTGCGAAAAGCTTGCAATCGAAGGAGAATAGAAATATTTTTCTTCGAATGAAATATTTCAATGAAAAATTGTGACCGCCAAAACAGCTGTGCCAAATCCAACTACAGAACATTTAAGCTGAGTATGGTTGAGTATATAACACATATCTAATTACACTGAAGGCACTCCTAGATTAATCCCCGTTGCAAAGAGGATCTATTCAGTATTGACGCGGTCCAATTACGAGTCGAGATATATCCAGGCGAACTTCAAGCATTGTGCTCGAAGTTTAATCGATAGGTGCTGGTGACCTCGGCTGACTTTTACTTGGGTCATGAAACGAGGCGAAACCGTTCAATAAAAACATGCTGTTTACAACGCCCTAAGGGACTCGATTGGTCAGCGATGTTCTGACATTAGAATCACAGCAAGCACTCTTCCTTTCTCTATGTTCCGTGTACTGCATATTGCTCCGACTGCATCCACGTGTCACAGCTATCTAGAGCTTATTAATAGTAAAGCTTTAGAATAAGTAAAGATTTTTTTTTCAAACCTGTTTAATGACACATGCTGTATCTAGTATTGCTTGACTGTACACGAACAGTTTGGAGAAATTGATAAATAACATACAGTAGCTACATCATTAATAATAAATATTACGTGTATTCGATATAAGAGTGAATTTCTTCAAATTCAACATGAAGTTAATGATTTCATTTTTTTTTTTTTTTTGATACTTTAGTATTTGGTTCTACGCGAATATTTCTTTGCACCATTTCTGTTACCCGCCACAAGGTACTCGTTATACATTTGTTCAATATAAACACATGCCGATTGACATACAACTGTATGGTAATTTATATAGCAAATAGGAAATTCACTAAGATGATGCTGAGCAATACCCCGTTGCTCGTGAGATGCACAAGGTGCAGGTTTCCCTTGTTCTGAGAGAAAAAAAAACGAAATATGAACGTAACCCAAACTATCTGTTGATTTCGGATACTCTTACACGTCGTATCGCGCGATTCTCCTTCGTGTCAGTCGATTTAACTAATTCGAAGTGCAATTCGATCCGATTACGAAAAGTCCATCGATAATCAAAGTTAAACAGTAATTCAGCGCATTTGTCATTCTGATTGGCTTGCGTAATTGAATACGATCGCGTTACCGCGACAAGTGCTGTGGCTATTGAAGATGTCAGTTATCGAATAAAAAAAAACATTGAAAAAGCAGAGAGATGCTGTAAGTGATTCTCCATAGGCCATAACAGACCGTACAATGTGCATACATGTATACGCTGCACATAATTGCCTTAAAATAACGCACAGTAAAACCGTTCAACGATCTTATCCGCAACATTGACTATTGCCAGTATCCGACCGACATGTACTCGAGGAAGCATGAAATTCAAGTTCATCAGAAATTTGCTGCGTAACATCTAAATGGCTTAAGAGTAGGGAACAAAAGAAAATTAATTTCAAAACAGTAAAGAAAAGAAGAAGGAAATCTGCCAAACTAGGTTTATAGGGGGTTCCAATTCGTGAATTCGTGCCGCACGATATCAAGCTCAAGCCGAACAAGGCTAATATTTATAGGCCTACGTTCTCGCTCTGGCCTCTTCTCTCACACAAGTGTCAACTTGAAATGACGTGTATCGATTCGTCCCTATCACTCACTCACGCACGCACGCACGCACGCACGCACGTACTCCATTAGGCCAGGTGCTTCTAGTGACATCTAGGCAATTCGGCAAGTGTAAGGGGTCGACATTCTGTATGGTATAATAATCAAAGTACAGCGCTCCCTCCCTAAGAGTCACCTCTGTACTAATTTCCCTTCTGGTAGCCTAACGTGCCCCCCCCCCCCCGCCCCCCTCCCTTACCAAACGCACAAATGTAAGCGTGGGGCAAGACGCAGTCGTGCGTACGTACGAGCAAGCGTCTTTATACTCCCGCGAATGGGCTGGGATGCCCTTAGTCGACGTTCCTCAAAACTCCAAGCCCCAAGTCGGAACTTTCAGGGAGGGAGCAGCGTATAAAAAACGGACTAAAAGAATAGCTGCTCATTTTTGAGTCTTTGTGAACACAGGACAATTTACGAAAACACGTGGTGTACGTACAAGCGCGTTACAAAGCCAATGGACGAGTGAAAAATCGATTGGAAGGATACTAGAAAAAAAAAGCAGCCTAACAAATGTATTCCCTGCGAGTGAATAAATAATTCATCAGGCGTCGCTTCCACTATCTCAATTAGCGCGTGGTGCCTCTCTTCTCATTGATCGAACTATCGATTGCGTCATGGGCGGGTCTCCATAGTTATTGATTTCGTCGCTGTTTTATTAGTCGACCGTGCCCGAGCTTACGAACAGAGAAAAAAGGAAAGAGGAAAGTAGCAATGAAAAAAAAATGGTTCTATAGGGGCAAGGTGTTACTGATAGAAATAAACATAAAGGGGTAGTTATAACACGTGGGGCTGTAAGTATCCGAGGGAAAAGAAAGGCCACGGGTGATGCCATTGAGGAAGAATGGTAACAGGACATTTTCGTTGCTCTATATGCAGTTTCTTGACGTTACGAAGAACAGGAACTAACGTTACAGCGAATAAGGAATAACAAACAAGAATCAAAGAAATAAACTTGTAATAATACAAATTTAAAGAAGGTTGGTTAGCGCCGAAGGAAAATCCTGGTTTAAAGTAACATTGTAAAATTAAACATTGGACGAATATGAAAAGGCACCGCTATGCCTTTTACTCTCTTGTTAGACCGATTCGTTCTATTGATTTATTTCGTGATGACTTTTTGGCGACCGAATCACGCCATTACTTTAACAAAAAAAATATAATGCTCTTTCTTTTTCACCCCCCCCCCCCCTCTTTCTTACTTTTCTGATATAATCATAGGAACTCCATCGTGACCCTTATCGCGTTTCCACGTTAGGGGATAATGCTGATTAGTTATTCCTGAAATTTTAATCCCGTTAAATCGCATAAAAAAATAATATCCGTAATTGCTTGTAAGAGGTAGAAATAAAAATATGTAACTAGATCTTTGGCTTCTTTTATTCCATCCTTTTGTAGCACTATAAATCTATGCTACGAAGGATATCCCGGTGGATTATTCGATTGCCCCGTAAACTCAACGACAAATTACCGCCAGTCCTCGTTTACTTTCTCCGGAATGATTCACGCAAAGCAGCCGCGTTCCGTTCCGCCAGGAATGAAAAGGCAAGCAAAAGTAAGCAAAGCGAAGTAAAACCGAAGTAAACGGTAGTTACTGGGCGCACCTGTACCACTCAAGTAATTCTATAGATACAGCGTGCAATAAATCATGGAAATAAGTAAAAAGATGTCTGACCCCATTGATCCGATCTAGCATTGACCTCCCATCGTGATCTTGCGAAGATCACGTGTATCCAAAGATGGCGCGAGCATCGCGTGCAAGAACCCGTCATTACCACTCGGAGTGTCTATTGGATCAATCGTGGCAATGAATCCTTTACGGTACTTGAAAAGTCCCCGACGAGCACGTGTGTCGTTTTCAAATGACAGGAAGAGCCTGATCCATCGAACGCATCGAGAGTACAAACTGAACAAGTGATATTAAATTTCAAGTGATAACTTACCCAGATAATTGATTTAAAAAAAAATTCTCAGTGTCTAATGCGATCAATAAAAAATCATCGCTGTCCATTAACGTCAGCTAATGGAATTTTTGTCTACCGATAACATCGAAATGCCAAACTCCCAAGAGTCTTGCTGTCTGTAGATTCGCGATAGGATAATTTTCACAGATCTAATCCCTCTACCGTTAAGTTTGATCTCCTCGATCTTCGGGTACTGACTTCGATCGAATCGTAAGAAATGCCAAGAGGTTCATCGATCTTCAAACGAAGTCAAATCCGTACTAATGCACGCGTCTGTACATTTCACGTGTCAAAATCCGTACCAATGCACGCGTCCACTTAAAGAAATAACGTCCCATAAATTTCACCTGTCAAAATACAACTAGAAACTCGTGTCGCTGGGTGAAATGAAAATAGCGATCATCAAGCGTAACAGAAGGTTCGTTAAGTTTGAGAAAAAAAGATTTTCCAAAGTGGAAATAAATTTCTCTGTCCGTTAGCGTCTGGGTAATCTATTATTATTATATATATAAATACCACATGTATTTCTATGCACGTCTACAACCATTAAGTATATACTACGGTATACTTAAGACCATTCTGAAATTTCTCTCACGCAGGAGCAATTATAAGTGCAAACTCGTCACAGCGAGAGGTGTATAAATTATTATCGGCTATAACGTAGTCACATGTGTGTTCGTGCCGATCCCAAGATATTTATGCAGGCAAATGAAAATTTCGATTCGCCGACACACCGTGACATGGAGGTCAGAAAATGCGAGGCAGCATCTCAATGAATAATTTATAACGTTCTAGTATGGATAACCGTTCACTATTTAACTATCGTTATAGGATTAATGCCATGTCCCAGCTGGCTGCCAGGTATCATACAGTATCTGGAATTCTTATCCTAGTCTGACGATATGCGCTTTCTACTTCTCGCGTGAGATTTTCAATAGATGCCGCCAGACAATAGAATTGAAGCGCGATGGCAGAGAGCAAAGGAGCTGATCCATCCTATCGAAAGCGATCGAGCGTAAAGTCATCCATATAATTCGTCGTAGCTACTGACGATCGGGATGTCGAAAGAGCTACCAGAGGCACGGATGCTGGGGAGTACGATGAAAGAAATAAAAATGAGAATTCGAACGGCATTGTTGTATTCGATGCGCGTGTAGCCCAGAAATCGAGAATTTACGAAGAATTCCGTCAATTTTTTTTTTTTATCAAGAAAGAAAAGAAATTCATGATATTCTCAAGGGCAACGACGTATTCACCGTACGGAAAACATAAAGGTCTAAAGATTATTCACAGCCGTCAATATTATACGCGAGATGAAGATATCACGGCGGAAGGTAAATTTTATTATCTCAAGTTTGCCTTCCCAAGGCGGATCGTGAATTAAATCGCGAAGGAAGGTGAAGAGGATCGCGAATTGTTTCGCTAGACACAGCGGGGAAGCGGAAGAGAAAACAAAAGAAGAAGAGTCAGGCGGAGGAAAGAGGATTCGAGTGTTAAATGAGCCTGAAGATAGCAGCCAACTGATGCGGGTATGAGAGGGTTGACAGAGAGGGAAGATCCTAAAGCACACTGTAGCCTAGGAAATAAGCAACTGGGGTGGCACGTGTAACCAAGATGTGTTCCAGAAGCAACCATAAAAGTGCTTAAGTATCTGGCTTTTGTGTGTACGGTCGTGTTTATGGTTACGAAGGTATAGGGCACGTAAGACTAGGCCAATAAATGACTTTGTACAGGTAAAATAGGCTAAGGTTCATACTTGAACTTTTTCCCCGTTAAGATGGTAGTCTAATCTATTTTTTACTTAACTTTTTTTTTTACACACCTTGGTGTAGATGTTTTAAGCATCCTGGACGAAAGTGGACAGTTAGACGAGGTAACGGAGCGAAGCTGCCTACTTTCCAGCGACTTTAATTTGACGATTTGACAATTTCGAAAAGCCTCGTTTCTGAGCAACTACCTGTCGCATGTCTATATATGCTTTTGTGCTAGTTGAAAATTCATCTGGAATTCGCTGGACAACTCGCTTTATAGGATTTCATAAGATTTTTATTTAACACGCTCGACCACTGCATTTGCTACCTACAGTTCTCCGCATCTTTAGTTCTCGATAATAATAAAAAAAAAAAACGTGAACAGTATCGGGAAGACACTTGAAACCCATGAAGAGTCTTTACTGTCAACTTGAACTTTCGCGTATTCCCATAAAATGATATAGTAAATACATATATGCACTAGATAAAATTTCAATCGACCCGAGACGATTTACGCAACAGTCATGGATGGACAGTCAATGTAAAAAGTACTAAAGACAAGATTCACGGCTAAAGATAAGAAAATAAGAAATCATCACCACGTGGCTGCCGCTCGAACGTCGTTCCATTCCTTTTGCTTCCTTATAATTCGCTTGACCTCTCGAAAACTCGACTCGAGTCATCCTA
>JARPRH010009358.1:0-13392 GCA_031763665.1 Calameuta haemorrhoidalis
GCGAAAGTCTAAAATCTCAAAATTTACTGGATTCTCAATTTCTTTCGGTTTTCCTGTGACGTACCCACTTTTAAACCAGGAGTATTTAAAAAGGTTGTGATAACTTGATGATGATAATTGATTATGTACTAAAGACTGTAACTTTACTATATTATTTCACATGTGCAGATTCATGTCATAGTTTAAAGTATAAAAGAATCAGAAAAATGTCGCACATTATTTCTTCCAATTTCGGAATCCGTAGACATCAAGGGGCTGAACTTTTCCGGTCATGCCTTTTGGTATAATCATGGGATTAATATTCTTTCCAGGTATTTTCCAATACATTGTGTGAAGTTCAAGGATGTGAAAATGTAGGCGTTATTAGATGTTCGTGGTGCAAAAAATCCTTGTGTTTTAAAAATCTTTTCGAAGAACATCATTAGTGTACCACATACAATGACTAATAAAGTCTGATAATGCTTCCTGGTCTTATAAATCTATTTGTTATAATAATTCCTTGGTAATTCATATTTTCCTAATATAACGCATACTTGTAATAATGTAAATTTATGTAATATAAGTTCCTTTATTCTACGGAAACATACCAACAGTAAACTGCACCTATGGTGGTTTTGTATAATGAAAAATAATTTTGGGGTGATTTACCTTCATACAAATTTTTTAAGAATTTTGAAAATATCACATTTTTGATCCCTCATTGTGAAGAAATTTTTTCAGTTGGATTCGTTCACAAAAACTATTCTATATAAGACCTTCATAATACAATGTACTTAGGGGTTGTTACCCCCTAAAACATAATTTTTCGCAAAAAAACAAAAAAACGTAAACTTTATTTAATTATCGCGAGCAACATATATTTTTTTCAAATTTTTTGGCTCGAATTTACTCCTGTTTGGCAATTGTTTATATAATTAAAAACAATGTTGGGGTAGTTCACCTTCGTAAAAATTATTCGAAAAATTTGAGAAAATCACATTTTTTATCTCTCGTTGTGATGAAAGTTTTCCAATTTTTGTCCAATTGATATCCCTTTATATGTGAAATAATTAAACGGGTGTTTATTACCTCAATTTTCACCCCCAAGAACTCAATTTAGGCCAATAAGAAAAAACACTTATCGCTTAGTTTTTCGTGTACTACAACATATGTGAAACGAAAAAATATCGGAGCGGACACCTACCAAGGTTTCCTTGTAAGTACAATATACCTAACACTAAATATACGCAATAAACAATAGTAAACACAAGGCGCAATACTGAAGGCCGGTGGTGCCCTCGAGCCAGGAGGCGGGGAGGAGTTCATGGTAACATTATTGTTACAACATAGATAAAAAAGTATAAGACCGATATGAACCCAGAAAAGGGGGTTTCTGCCCGGTAACAAAAACCCCAAAAAACACTTACGTGTAAAAAACTACGCGAAGTATAGGACTGCCGTGAATTCCTCTAACAAAAAGTATTGAAATCATATTATTAATGCCAAGTACATAAATCACTATACCGTATGTCCCATCCCAAGTAGGACATCTGAAGTTGCCGTGATAGAAAACGAGTCAAGACTTCTTACCATACAGAAGGAAAATACGTGTAATGAGTAAATGTAAATAGTAACGACATCTCTGGGATAGCTTCAAAAGCTACTCCTAATAATCAGTATAGTTCTTAAAATTTGGCCATTTATTGCCTGGTGTTGTCCCTTTCTATCTCGGACTGCCAGCGAGAGCGGACGTCACCAGGCAACCTGTTAAATTTTGATAAGGTAATCATTTAAACTTATTAAAGTAAAATCAGTAATATTTACTCGTTCTCTTTTCTTATTGCTAAATGCAGGGTAGCTCTGAAAAGGCAAATAGAAAGGGCTCTTTTATTTTTTGGATATAAAATATATTCCACCTGTAAAGACCTATCTAAACGACGTGCCGAATATCAATATCCAAAAGGAATACCGGACAAATCAACGAAGCGAAACGTTCTGCATAAATCCATAATTTGGTTTCATCAAATTCAACGCCTACTCGGAAAACAAACCAGATAAGCGATATTGTATATTTAATTTTATTATTTTTGTATGTGATCGGTATGGGTGATGCGTGTACTGGAATGGGTTATGAATGGTATTTATAAAAGGAAAAACGTATATAATTTGTGCATACAATATATAAAAAGAAAAAAGAATAATTAGCTAGTTTTTTCGTAGTATACCTAGTTATATAATTATAATTTTTAAAGTCTTAATTTACATACGTTCGGCAGATGCGATTATTATTACTCGTTTTCGATCACGGCAACTTCAGGTGTCCTACTTGGAATGGAATATACGGTATATCTGCCTATTATACATATAATCTAGCACTGGCCCATCATTTTAATTGTATTTCAAAAATTTCCTATAACGTTTTCGCTGCTCTTTTACATTACCACTGCTTCCCGCATTTAATTATGATTTAATGGTGATTTAATAATTAATAACACTTTAGGTGATTCCTTATCGAGTATTACTTGGCGGGTCCGTGCCAGGAATTCCAAAGTACTTACTTTGTACGTACTAATAGTATTCTAATACTATATGTTTATTATTAAGCTTTTACCGTGATTATTTTTGACGTGTTATAGTTTAATATGCTCTGTATAGAAAATTGACACTGGTTTCGTATCAAATTTATATCAAGATACGCACGGACCCGCCAAGTACAATCAAGAGATCACATAACATCGACGTCCATTGAAATTTAATTGCCAAAATAGGATTTGAGAATTTTCTTTTGTGATTTCTTATTTTAATTTTGTTGGAGCCAATCACAAATTTTTTTTGAGTGAGAGTTTATGACTCGTTACCACCGGTTTTCCGTCTATTTTGTGTCCTAGTAGCTCAGTTACGCCAGTTTCACCAGAGGCACTATAAGTTTACTTGAGGCTCTCAGCGGTTATCGAAGATTTTGCCATTTTTTTTTAGAAGATTCTTACCTAGAACCCCTATTAGTTGGTCCAAAGTCGGAAGAGCATTTCTTATACGATTATCATCGTCCCATTTCTGAAAATGCTCACAATAATCCTTTGCACTGTTTATGAGAATATTTTTTGAAATTTCAATTTTGTAAAGAATTTTACGCAAGATCTGTACAACGTTTATAGCGTTATGAACGCCAGCGTTCGGGATGTTCAACCACTGTGCCAATCCTGTGATTGCACATTCGTCTTTGCCCTTTCGACCGGTATTTTTTCTTATGATGGATAACGTGTCGATGAAACCGTGAACAACTTCCGATAAATCGATCTGTAAAGAGCATGACGTGATTGCTTTGTAGATCTTGGGGCCGTCAAAGCAGAGGTTATGCGTCGCTATGTAACATTTTCTTCTAAATGACGTCAACCAATGAATAAAATCTCCTAACGCAACTCTGAGAGGAACAGATGAGACTTGTACTCCATGGTATATAAGATCTTCGAAGTGATTTGTCAGGCCATTGGCGCCAGTAGCAGACAGCGATATTTGTCGAGTTGGGTTTACGTATTTTGCAAACGATTTCGAACCCGAAGTCTCTAGATCAACTAGAACAATGGGAGCCATTTCGTCACTGTCTTCTTCCTTAATATCAGAATTCTCAGGTCGTGGATCATCTTGCACCGCACGTGCACTAAGAAGGGTACAGTTACTTTCGTAAGTTACGCCTTCGCGATTTGCGATCTTATGCCGTAAGGCAGCTCTGATCTTTTTTAGAGCAAGACGTTTTTTTTTAAATGCTTGACTTCGGATGAATCGCCGCCGACACGTAACATTCCGATCAATTTTGGAAATTTGCCGCGAATGAAATTTTCCAGGAGACAAGCCAAGAAATGTAGCCACTTTTTCTTAGTGTATTTCTCTCCTATGTTCATCTAGTCAACAGCACAAGCGAACCGAAAGTCGGCTGACTCCGACAAACTATAGCAACGTGATTTTGGGGCCTTGCTTGCCATGATAGCATTGAGGTTTTCATTCGCGTTACTCGAGGCACACGCTGAAAACTTTTGTGCGTTTGAAGCTAATTTATCGAAGATCTTCCTCGAACTTTCAAATAGCTGGGGATCACGAAAATCGCCAGGGATTATTCAATGATCATAATTCTGTCTGTCCTTAACATATCCACACCAAGAACCACATTTGCTGTGGTTATTGAATGCATGATACGGGATACATCGAATGGCATCCGCTAAAGCGGTACTATTTCTTTTATTTTGAGCCAAAGCATATGTGAAGCATCGGTGAAGATACATATGGTATATCATCTTATTTTAGCTCTCGGTAACTTTTTTCGATTTTATATAGCTCTTTCTTGACACCTTCAGATGATTTATATCCGAGTGCTTTACAGTTGTATGGGAGCTGACAGTACGGCAAGCTGCGATGGTTGAGCTGTCGTCATCGCCAATAAGGACTGTGCTTTCCATTGCTTTTGCAGTTCCCCAAAAATTTAGTCGATGATCTTGATTAGCTGGATTGTTTCCATTTTCGCATTTTTTACATTTTCTGTTGCGAGTTGAATAATCCAAAATGAGCCCGACATGCTGCCGATAATTGCTTCGAATCCATTCAAACTATCGTAGTTCCTTCCAGTGCCTCTTGTACTCCAGCCCATGTCGAAAGAAGCCATAATGCTTACATGATCGAATGTTATCGGCGTTTCTACACCTTCAGAGCTGTCTTCATAACATTCACTTTTCTTCACTGGTGGTATTATGAAACCGGAACGAAGATTGTTTGGCCTATGTGAACAAATAGCAATAACGAACTAATAATATTCATATACAAGCATTTAGGATAAAGGATGTCTATAAAAAAAACAAGTAATGCGCTTGAAAAGAATATTATTCATTGATACAGTTTTGCATTAAATGTTTTAAATATATTTTCTTTCATTCGCTTTCTCATAGAGGAAGCTTTTTATGTCAGCGATTTTATCCTGAAACACATTGAGCAATTTATAATTACATCAATTGTTTCGAGAACAGGAGAACTCATCGATTGCTGCTTTTCTACTGACGTCAAAGCGAGATAAGCGTCGTTCTCCCCAGTTGTGCTGCTTGCCTGTAGTCACCGAATTTATAAGCAAACATTTGTGAGATTTCACTATTAGTATCGAGTCTAACCCTCTGCAGGTTCCTTTTTCTATATATTGTAAAGAAAGTACTTCCTTACATGACACACACCACAATTGTTCAGCGAGAACGGGGGGGATTACGATTTCCGGGGTGTAAAAATTTGAACGTGGATTCTTTATATTTACACCGAAATAAATTTGCGACTGTGGTCTCCTTCAGGAGATACAGGAGCTTTCACGAATATTTCGTTACAGACCAAATTAGACTGTTTTAGCTTTTCTCAGAATGCAACACATGGAGGTACGGTTTATTAGTATTCCTTGTGTGTGCGCGCGCGCGCGTCTCGCTTCCCCAGTATTTCGCGACTCCAAACCACGTGTATGTGTGTTTGGAACGCATTCTTGTTTTTGGGATCGTATTCGGCATCTGAGGAATCCCCATCCTGAGTAGCTTCAATCTCTTCGTCAATTAACGAAAAGTGTTGTCGCTTAGATGGAATTAATTCCTCCAGAGCTTGGTTCTCTACAGTTGGAGGGTCGATGCCCTTCAAAGAAAGTGACTCAGATCTTTCGCCGTTCACCACGCCGGGATGCACCTTCTTCATGTCCATGAGAAATTCCATTATTTGCGAACCGAGATCTTGCCCGTACGTGTTTTCAAATCTGCGTTTCCCGTCCTGATAGAGTGCCATATACTGGTGTAGCAGTTTGCACGCTTCAATAATTTATTGTGATTCTCCAGATCATTGATGGTATTGATTGGATCACTCGTGCTGATGGATTTCTCCTTGCTGTGATTCGTTTGGAGATGGACAGTGTCGTTATTCAACATTTTTTCGATGCCGATGTACTGTTTCGCGCTGTTCGTATAAATTCAGGAAGTTTTCTCGTCGACGTACTTCTTAATGTACGGCCATAATGCCTCTTTACTCTTATCATTTACTTTAAAGAAGTGAACGACCTTATCCTCTTTGCAAAATAGCCCCAGTATCGTTATCGCCATTTGTTCAGACATGCGGCCACGATGGTATTTCCTCTTTGTCAAGAATGTTTCATCCACTTGAACTGTTTTACCCTCGCCTCCCAGACGGACCTCAGCGTGAGACACAACGACCTCAACAATCTCTCGACAGTAATAATTGTAGTAGTCAACTACAGTAGATCTACTGAGAACGTCGCCTTCGTTGTGCCTACGCCAATTCGTCGAGTGATCCCAACATCTTGATACCGTCATCTTTGTGACGAAACAAATGATGATGACGAGAACCTCGCAAATCTGTATACGACAGAACTGGCCATCAAAAAATGTCCCAGTCGCAGGATTTTCAAGACCTCGGCATTGTCTTGAGCCTTTTTTGTATCCCCTTGGCGAACAACGCCAAACCCATCCCAATTTTTGTTTCGCATTATTTTCGACGGTCATGGGAACTTCACAACAAACCGGAGGAATTGATGTTCACGAGGGGATCAATTCGATTTTCTCTAGAAAAGTTATCGCCTTTTCATTCGTCTCAGCGAGAGCATCGAACGAATAGAAACATGAAAAGTTGTCTAGTTTTGGATGGAGTGCTGGATGTCGAAATTTCATAATTGGAAAAAAATAAGTCTACGTCCAAAAATGTTTTTCTACTTTGGGCAACTTGTTCCTCGATTACGGTTTACCCACGAGTGCTTTCGGTTTTCGCTGTTTGTTCTTCGTTGTTCGGTTCTTTCGTTCGTTGGTCGGGCTTTCTCGTTTGTGCTGTGGAAATCGGCCGCGACATTGTCTACGCCTCTAAAGTATTCGACATCAAATGAATATTGTTGTAAGAGCAAACTTCATCTGGACAACTGTGCACTTGTAAAGATTTAACTATCCAAGAATGTTAAACAGCGATGATCTGTGCTTATATAAAAATGATTTCCCATTAAGGTAAGATCTGTATTTCGTTACAGAGTAAAGAATAGCTAGTAACTCTTTTCGGTTGTCGTATATCGAGTTTCTGCAGGTTTGAGACATCGACTAACTACTGATATTATCCGCTTATTTCCCTGCGTGTCTACCTGTGTTAATATTCCGCTGAATCCATAATCACTTGCACCGGTTTCCAATCTAGACGGAAACTCTGGATTGACATGACTCAATGTAACATATTTCAGAAAAGACTATATCATTTCTTGGAAGTTGTGGCTATGTTCCGCGGTCCATACTCACTCGTCATCCTTCCGCAAAAGGTTTCGAAATCGATCTACATATTTCGCGTAATGTAAGCTAAACTGACGGTAATAATTGCAAGTACCTAGGAAAGTAAGTTAACAATGATTTTCAAACGTTCTGGGTTTGGATATACCCTAACAATGGTATCTGCTGTTGACAAAATCGAGCCTTCGATAATCGTATTGTAAAGTTATAATGCATTAGACGAGATAACAATAAGTCTAGGTGACACAGATGTTCACTAAAATTTTTAGACAACAATAACAAATCATAAAATTACTAAAATCATTTCCTAAAACTAAATTCCATGCTCGGATGAAACCATTGCCCACGGTCTTTAGTCCAAACGGCACGCGACAAAATTGGTATAAAGAAGTACCGTATAGGAAAGCAGTATAATGTTCAGTTTCCGGAGAAAGAGGCACTTGCCAATAACCGTGTGTTAGGTCGACACTCGACATAGTGTTCACGCCGTGATAGTACTGCATGATTTCATTTATCGGCGGTGGTGACTCATTGTCCCCCTCGATAGCCTGATTTAACCATCTCGCATCTAAACATAATCTCCTGCGGCCATCTTTCTTTTGCACAACTCTAAGTGGACTACAATACAGACTTTGCGATCTTTCTATTATCCCGACAGCAAGCATCTCCTCTAATTCCTTTTCCACTGCAGGCCTTTGCGAAAATAGTACCGGATAAGATCGCTTGAAGAAAGGACTTCTCTGCTTTAATTTAATAACATGCTGATAATGCGTAATATGTCCGGGCTTATCAGAAAATACATTGCGGTGCTTCATCACTATCCTTACGAAAGATTCTCTCCCGGCGTCGCTGACACCCGTGAGCTTTCGCGCGATAGATGGTATTTCTGCTCAAACCTCATCTACGACATTTTCTTTCAATCCATTTTGTAATACGCATCCTTGCGACGAACTATCTGCTTGTAAGTTACTTAGTTCTCACCTACTCGCCCGTTCAAATATTGCTGGGTTCGTGTGGCGCTTTGGAACATTGTCTAATATGTTGATCAACTTTTTACACTTCATCCCTACCGCAACGCCATCATTTTCAGGTTTATCATTATGCACGTTCTGCGACATGGACTTTGTTATATTTTTCTGTAGAGCCGTAGGCTCTCGCGTCATATGTACTATATTAATGCTATCAATTTTGCCTTCCTTTTCGCTAGACACACGATGATTTGCACCGTTTGCGCGCAAAGTTTCATTAACGATTGAAATATACATAATATTACTAGCTCGCGATGTATTTAACCTTTCGGCAGATTTATCACCCCACGTGTGCAAGTTGCGGTCTATTAGATTCCCATGTATGGACAATGATAACCTACCCCAGTCAATTATCGCTTGTACGTTAGAAGCCAATCATTGTCAAAGATTAATGGCGTCGTCAAATTGGGAATTACTAAAAACACATAATCAAAAAACATTTCACCAATCTTAAAAGGCAACACAACCTGTTTCTTTACTGTAGTGGCTCTTTTCCCTACTGCTGATAATATCCTTATTTTAATCACAGGTAACTCCGGAAGAGTAGTGTTATGCGTTATACTCCTATAGAAATCATCGGAAATACACGTCACTTGGCTGCCGCTATCTAGTAAGCCGATACATTTCTTTGCGAGTACAATAACATTTATCTTTAAACGTGACTGAAAACTGGACTCTTTACTTTGACCTTTGGAAGCATTTTGATCATTAGAATCTTCAAGCAACTCATGAGCAAAGTCGTATGGATTTTGACACGATGGCGGGTCAATATTCATCGCGCCTCTTCCTAGTTTAAAGACCTATTGTTAGGATTTTGAATTTCAGTTGTTTGAGGACTATTATTTGCCTGATAATTTGGCGAGGGCACACGGACATCAGGAAGAGTTATATTTGCGGCATTTTGATTCGGTTGAGACCTATTATATTGACGTCTGAAATATGGCTCTCTTCTATTTTGTTGATTCTGCCCGTAATTATACACTCTTCGGTTGCCTTGCTGACCTTAATTTTCTCTATTATTTTTAACCATAGCAATTCTATTAATTTGTCTGTACGTATCTGATGTGACATTCGGATTGTCGACCCTTCTTGGTAATCGCCTCTCTGAATATACATCCCGTACGCTATCAATTTGTTCCAACGATTGTGTCACGAGGGATACTTTATTAAAATCTACAGCAGATAATAATTGCGAGACTCTTGCCAGCAATTGTTGAGCGATACGATAATTGAGCTCGTATGTAGACATACGCGATTCGATGTATTGTGCCTCACGCACCTGGTTATAATAATAATCCAACATTGTCATCTCGGCTTGTGTGTATGGTTTGTCCTCCCACCGTTTACGTGTACGAATACGTGCAGCAAGAGAATTGAATTCTTCCAAAAAATTAAATCGGAAATGTTCGAAGTCAAGGAAACTATCACGATTAGCCACGAACCATGCTTTAGCCTGTCCTGTTAATAACGTCTCGACTACCATTAGCTTATATTCCTCCCGAAGGCCCTTAAATTTACAATAACTCTCAAACTCTTTAATAAATCCCCCCGGATTGTTATCGGAAAATTTCGGAGATGGAATTTTTATCCGAGCTTGCCTCAAGCGATCTATTAACCCCACGATTGCTGTTGTGCTGCGGTCTTCCGATTCCGAAGGTCTTTACCCGTTGCGTATTCAATTCTCTTCGGAGTTCTTCTAATTCCTCTCTTAAAAGACGAATTTCGTGCCATAATTCGACTGTGCCATATCACCTTTTTTATTTTTATTTTGTTTACGAGTTTGAAATCCCGGTGACTTCTGAACCAACATCTATTACTTATGAAAGTGCTAATTTTCTGTTAATTCTTGCTTCTTTGTTGGGCGCCAATGTATTGTAATTATAACACTATAACTTTATTCAAACAATAAAGATAAACAATTTAACAAAAAATAGAGAGAGCTTTAGCTATTTCAAATAATAATCCGCGATGGATTCGATAACTGCTAAGTACGAGGTATACGATCCGGATAAACGCTTTTAAACAAAATTATAAAAATAATCGCTAAAAACGCACGCACGCTAGATAAAGTATTATATGAACGTAAAAATAGTCGTTACAAATGTCGTCGATGTTTCCTTGTGTCGGGCCAGGTGTAGCCGGGAAGATTCAATGGTGTTGCGCCTCGTGCCGCCCAGTTGGAAATCGGTTATGTTAAGTCCAATCCGCCAAATAATTGTGTTTTCAGTTCCGTACGATGGCCCATTTGCCTGTCAGCGGCGAACGAAGACACAACAGGCTTGAATTCGTAATCGTGCCGCGTGAACGGATAATTCGACAACGCGACGTCCGTAAATGAACTCCGGTTGAGTAATATCATTTTTATCCTCTTGTGACTTGAATTTCGAGTTTGATACGATTTCACTTGTGGCTTTTTTCGCTTTATTTACATTTTTACAATTATAGCTTTGAGCTAATCGCGTCCATTACTAATAAGCCTTTCCACCGTTCTACTTTTTCTACTGGCATTTCATTTGTTAGCAGTGATCGCGTCTGTCTATCCTCTCAATATACCTAAACGTTACGTTTGATTGTCCTGCCGTTCACCTATGAATACTAAATCGCTGAGCCCCGTTCAGAAAATATTTTTCAATAGGACAGAGCACGGCTTGGAATAGAATGAGGGAGAGAGAGAGAGAGAGAGAGTGCGATGTGGACAAGGATGTGCGAGAGAACAGCTCGAACATGCTTTCTCACCCCGTCGCACGTAAAATAACAACGTATCAACGTAAAATAACAAATCAGCGTAATACCAGGCAATACACAGTTCTCGTGATTGATACATGATTTTTGACATATTATTTTGACTTGTAAACAGTGCTATAAGTGAAAATATGACATCAATCATGGTTAATTATATATCTTATGCAATTTCAATTATCATTTGATGCCTGGTATATTTGAAATATGTACAATGTAAACAATGAGTTTTTTTCACAGTTCGATCTAGGTCGAATTCATGTCCAGAATTTTTCTGTCGTCCATCACAAAATGAGCAAAATTCACTAATATATTAATTTATAGAGTCAAAAACATGTTTATTAACGTTATTGTAGTGTTTTACAACATACCAGTGCCTGCGGTGCATATTTCACCTACGTAAAACAGAGAATTTCATCTATTTCAAATTTCAGTACCTTTTGTCTGGGACTGTATAAACTGTATTTTGTTACACACCTTCTTTTCCACCTATCCTTCATATGCTACGTATTCGATAAAAATCGTATGGTTTAGTAGAAGAATCGAGAGTGCGGTTTATCGATAATCATTAGAATTTCTATAAATAGTAACATACATGAGGTTTTATCAATATTCATTATGCATACAAATATTTCTTGAATTGTATTAATTCAAAATATTTTTCATCGTATATGAACTATTATTTTTATAGGAAGACAACGATCTTCGTAAAGAAGATGGCAGTCAGCACGATACATTTGACTTTGCCGATCATCTCATGGAAACGAGCGTCGGAAGCTCGTCAGTCTGTAGTCTGGTGAGATAATTTACATACAACCCATGTCTGCTGTCTTCGTAATATGAAGATTATGTTATATTATGATATAAATAACATATTATGTTAACTTCATTTTCACTGTCACATCATGTGAACATTCTCTTTGTTTTCATTTGTAAATGCGTAAATCCGTTTGTTGCAGACGGAGGGAAGTTTTGGAGCTGTTGACGACGATCCGATGCAATTTTTGATCGACCACATCTTCGCTCACGTAAAGGAAACCCCACCGTCGGAAATGTGGTGCGAGGTGATAAATCAGGACGCTGAACACAGCATTGTCTTCGTAAAAATCGATCCATACTCATATGAACCAATACCGCGCTTGCTAGTGTACAAGGATTTCTTTGTCACGGTAAGAAAGTTTTGTGAATTGCTATAGTAGTGGTCGAATTGAATCGAATTTTGATATTCGATTTTATTGATATTAATTTGATTGAAATATTCGCCTTCAGAATTGAATATTAAATTTGTATTTAATATTCATTTTTAAAAAATATTCGAATTTTAAATCGAATTTCGGTTTTTTGTTTGCTTTAAAGGTTTTTTTTTAATATGGTAAATATGTTCGTGGTAGTAGTAATCAGGTAATCCTGTATCTAATATGCTGAAATTCGGCACATGACTGGATTAGTACTGCAAGTTGCTTGGTATTCAATTTGTTGAAAAATGTAGGAGTAGCTTAAATCTGATATGAATTTGATATTTTTAATTTCCATAAAAACATAGTATTTTACTTCTAATGCAAGGTTCTATTAGAACGTTCTATTCAGGATAGTAATTCCTTGCATATTCATGGTCAGCAGGAAAAGCTTTAAAACTAACATGCAAATTGAATTGAGTCACTGCTTCCTCATAGAGGAAACTTTTTTTCGAATCTTATAATTCGATTCAACTCAAAACCGAATATACGAAATTCTCGAAAATTTGCACGCCCTTATCAATTACTTTACATCGTGATAAAATACTTGCACAACTACTATACGTGATTTTTCACACATCAAGCAATTGCTAGGGTGCTAAACTAACAGAATTATTTTAAAATATCATGTTACAGTATCGATTAAAATATTTAGAATTTTTCATATGTTATGTGGTTTTACATGCGTTGTATAACCTATTCTAAAATATATTGTGCTTCAACTATCTAAAAGCACTACTATTCCCTCCGGCGTCATAATGAAATTGAATCCGACATAAAATGTAGGATAGAATCGGTGTAATAATATTTTAGAACTTATTTTCGAAAGGTACGTGGGAGATCGGGCTGTTGGCATAATATAATCCTTTTTTGAAGGTGTGCACTTCAGACAAAAAAGTCACCGTAGAGTTCGATTCGACACTCTCGTCAATCGAATTGTTATAGGCGTTCCTTGACAACGCGGGAAGGACAATAATATAAGGAGCTTTATCGAAAAAGGCGACAGGCGCTCGAAATTCGGTAAAAGTCTTGTCCAAACTGGTGGAAAATACAAAGTACGAAATGTGGAAAACAAAAAACCGTTTGGACAATACTTTTACCGAATTTCGAGCACCTGTCGCCTTTTTC
>JARPRH010009506.1:0-13334 GCA_031763665.1 Calameuta haemorrhoidalis
CAAATCTGGGGGCCTCGGAAATCGTAGTATCCCCCATATTTCAGTTAACTTGAATTGAGTATACTTTTATTAATTGTCACAACACTGAATGCATGTATTTCATTTTTTTTTCTTTAAGTAATTTTTGAACCCTGATATCACAGCCCGAGTATGATTTTGGAGATTCTCGCTCATTCTCGCTTGTCAGTTCGAGACAGTGTCATTCGAAATAACGATTTAACTTAATGTCAAACTACCAAGACGAGATTCTTTGAAACAACGTTATATGCAAGCAAAAATGAGCAAGATAGTTTGAATTCTCATCTCAAATCACATCCCCATAGGACCAATTCTAATAAGGCTTGGGCCAGGATTGACATCTAGGCTTGGCACAAGCCTAAGTGAAGCTTAGAACAGTATCCTCGAATCAGGATTGGCGGACGAGTTTGGGTCAAGCTTAGCAGACAAAAATGTTTGTTACACAAAAATATTTATAAATTTTAAATGTTTTAACTTGTTAACTTGGCTGGTTCAAGCGCACAATTTTTAATTTTCTAAAATGCCTGCTTTGATTATGTTTCGTCTTTTTATAAATTCTGTTCCATTCTCTCCTTTTTCCCTTTTTCTTGTTTTTTGTTCCATTTGATTTGAATTTTCTTTATCATATTCCAATCCACTAAAGAATCTTGCTATCTCATTATCTAAAGCTTTCTTATTTTTTAATACGTGTCTTAGTCATTATATTCTTTAGAATTGTATTCCGTGTTTCCTTATTTCCGCGTCTCCTTCCCGTTGCGATAAATGTTCTTACAACTGACCACGAAATAGGTCACAATACATATACGTCGAAATCTTCCAATACGTCAATAGCCTTATCATTGTCCAAAAATAAACTATTCTTTCCAGTATCTGTTGATTTAATGTTCCAGCTGGTGCCACTTTTCTTCATCGCGTTAATTTTTTCTTTATTCTTAATTTCGCGCTTTTTTAAAATTGGTACTTGTGTGGATAAAGTCAGTTCTTTGAGCAGTGTAACAGCATCTGTGCTAACCTCAAGTTACTCTAGCACCTTAATATCTTGTTTAAAAAAAAATACATCAATATTGCGAATAAGCTAATTGTCCAATCAGGAGGTAATAGAGACAGAGACGGAGAGGAACAACAGCGAGTGACTAAAATAGAATGCGAGAATGTACACAAGAATGAATTAAAACGACCAGAAGTAAATGATTGAAAGACAGCACAAGGTATAAGAAAATGATTGTGTGAAAGTGAACGAATGATTGAACCCTTCGTTGCCACACTTACTTTTTATACTAGGAAACTACACAAGGAAATGGTTCGAATTCGCTTCAGTGTAATAATAAAATGTTGAATAAAATGCAAATGCAGAATAATATGAGATTATTGGGGAAAAATGTGCAAAGATAAGTAAAATTAAGAAATAGGATGAAAACAAATAATAAGAAATACCATTTTGCTGAAGACCCATTGCGCGGTACCATTTTGTATCAAGAGACTCGGTCGAGTCTCGCGCCAAGTACAGGCGACCCGCCGTACAGGGCACGGCCCGCCGAACTCTTTACTCGAAGCATCTCTTGTACCTGAGTTTCGCCTCACATATCTTATGAACGGCTATATGTGAGAAAAAGTTATTGATACATTCACCACAGAAATCGAGTGTTCTGAATCAATTATCACCAAGTTCAATATGATTAGTGTACGAGATTAGCGCGTATTCACATGGCGAGCGAGATGATTCTATTTCAGGTCCGACGTCGTCGCCGTCGTCTTCGCACGTCCATCTACTTTTTTACACGACAGATGGCGCTGACTACTTTGCCTTCTTTACCTATTTGTACTCTGGATGGTGTTGGACATTTACGAATACACAACACAATCAAATATACTTTGTACGTGAAGGTACCGTTCACACCGAATTTCCAGTTAGTATAAGGCTGCTTTCGCAATAGTATAGAATTATTAAGAGTTTAATAACATTCATATGGAGTGCGTGCATACGTTTACGTATGTGTATGTTTTACATAGTTCCTCATATTTTTGGTGACAGGTTTCAGAGATATAGGATGTCCAGGTGTTCCTCTCCATAGTTTCCTGTATCTAGGTGGCGGACGTGGAAGTTCAGGGGGTTCAGGTATTCCGCTCCGTAGTTTCCTGTATCTGGGTGTCAGAAGTGGCAGTCCAGAGTGTTCAGGTGTTTGACGTCGTAGTTTCCAGAATCTAGATGTCAGATGTGGAAGTCCAGGGTGTCTAGGTATTCCTCTCCGTAGTTTCCTGTATCTAAGTGTCGGACGTGAAAGTCCAGGGTATTTGTGCTAGGAATTCCAAAGTATAGTACTTACTTTAAACGTACTAATAGAATTCTAATACTATATGTTTGTTATTAAACGTTTACCGTGATTATTATTGATGATTTATTATCAATATGCTCTATATAGAAAGTTGACACTGGTTTTGAGTTTGATTCTTTTTTAGAAGAAGACTGTTTTTAAATAGTCTATAATATGAAAGTCAAAAATGAATTCACGCAGTTAATGACTTCAATGATGAGTGATCAACATACAGACCCGGAATGTATTGCAATTCGACATAGGATCGAAACGCAAGATAACCTAACAGACTGAATATTATATAAGAGTTTACTTTTTATTAGACATAGAGTTACTGGACAAGGTAGACTAATAGTACCGATAAAATATCGATAAGCATTAATTGAAATGTGCCACGGTAAAATTGGACATGCTGGAGGCTATAAGACCATCGAATATATATAAAGGTATTTCTATTGAAGAGGAATGAAGCGGCGAATCAAAAAATGGGTGCAATATTGCGATTTATGTCAACGTGTGAAATATCTTAATCAATCCATGACAAGATAATATATTCGAGTAGAAACTAATGCGCCCAGAGAACTTGCTACAGTTGATTCTTATGGACCCTTACCTAAATCAAAAGTAGGAATTCAACATATATTTTCGTAGTGTTCGATGCATTTTCTAAATTAGTTAAGTTATATCCGTTGAAAAGAGCCACCACTAGCATCATCCTCAAAAAACAAAAAACTATTAAACGATTATTTTCCAAGTATAAATAAGCCAAATCGAATTATATCCGATCATGATACCCAGTTTACTGCAACATTATGGCGAAGTACTTTGGAATGTGAAGGAGTTACTGTTATTATGTCATCTATACGCCATTCACAATCTAATCCGACTGAAAGAGTAATGCATAAACTAGGAAGATTGTTTCGGACACTGTGTTCAGATAAATACACGAAGTGGGCGTACTGCACTCCTAAAGTGGAACGAATCTTGAATTTTACAGTGCATTTAGAAACCGGATATACTCCATATGAGTTATATTTTAACAAGAATATTAATGAAATAACTAAAATCATTAATTATCCACTTGGAATTACCCATTGCTCGCGATACCAAAATCTTGTTAGCAAAAGGCGAAATCATCCGTCGTCTTCACCATCGTAGAAACGAACAGAAAGGAGTGTCTCAAATTGAGTTAAATGTCGGAGACTTAGTGTTATTGCGAGAGCCACATGCGTCCAGTGCTTCAGACGCTACTAGAAGAAAGTTTTTCGACATTTATGAAGGTCCATACCGAATTAGTCAAAATAATGGACCTAATGTATATGTCTTGGCTGAAACGACGCCTCCATGTCATGTATAATCGTACTAGCCTTAAGAAATACCACTCACATTATAAACCCTAGTATTCATTTAGTGACCATTGTTATAATTTTACAAGGCAAGCAAAATTACAATGTAAAAACACTGTATAATAGACAACCCATATTAAGAAATTTTTGTACGCGTTTATCTACTCTTGTAAATTTCTCACGATTTTCTCCTATTAATAAGTATTCATGTATAATCATCATTGCTCGCGCTTTATTATCTGTCGCAACAATGAAAGGGGAAGAATGTAACGAGCCAAATGTAAAGACTAGCGACATTCTTAGGATAACTGCAAAAGTTAATTCTAGTTGATTTTCTATTACTAAAATCCGGCCTGTTGCTGCGTGTTGCCGTCCCTTTCTGTCTCTGACTACCAACACGAGCGGACGTCGCCAAGAAGCACGGCACATCATAGCAAAGTAAAGCAAAACATCTTAACCCTTTCAATTAGAGTTACTTGATTTTTACGTCCATTTTTGACAGTATAGCAAAGCAAAGCAGGGTGTCAAACAAAAGAAAAAGAAAGGGCCATCAAACATATTCACATAATACACGGCGAAATTACTCGAATCGGCCTAGAACGAAAAAGGGACACATGCACAAAGTGAGGTGCTTTAATCCCTCGATAACGAGACATCAACGGTGAAGGAGTAACCTTGTATTCACGTTGTTAAAGAGATAAGCGATATTGTTTGTTCCAATTTAGTATATTATTTTATACATAAGTAGATTTAATATTTATTAGACAAGTGTGCGTTATGTGTGGTAACGAAAATCGCAGCTAAGAATAACCTTATGAAATCTACATTCTATTAGAACGGTAACACTCTCTTATATTTGAACACTCATTTTTTTAATAAGACCGATTATTTATATACATCTAGATATGTAATTCATGTCTATTGAATTTTGTCTTCAATTTATCATATATTCATTGATTGCGAGTAATACATTTCATCATTATTATTTATCATATATAAATATTTTTCTTGTTCTTTTTAGATTTCTTCAGTCTAAAAGTAAAAAATAACCTAACATGTGTAATATTGTTACTGAGTGCCCTGGAGTGTCCCCTACGGACACTTTCTTCTTCAATCTTTGGCTCTACCGCTGCCCGGTGGTCCTCCTAATATTATGAGACTTTTATCAATGTGCCGGGAAGCGCATTATCGTTCTCGTAGATTTACTGTCTTCCCGGTAATTAGAGTTATAATTTTCAGTGGTTTTTTAATTTATATGTCGGAGCCTGCACCTGGGCACCTGCTTTCGAATGTGGCGACGCCCGATTTATGGAAGCGCCAAGCTATCGACAGCTTAGGCATGGTTGTTGGGGTCGGTTACGTTCGTGCTGTTAGATTGGTGGACTGTAAATGTTTAGCCAATCAAATTCTTCTGAATATTACCATACGAGGTGCGGGAAGAACAAGGCTCTTAGTGCCTAAAGAGATAGGGCAGGGTTCTTACGCTCGGACGCGGACGCAGCGGACGGAACCGAGGAAAATAAACTTGCCGCACTTTCTGAGTGTTATCCTAGTTATACTGGGCTGTTTCCTTGTAAAAATGTTTGATCATTGGAAATACAATATCGAATCATAAGTGAGTGTTCACATTTCTGGAAATCCGTCATGGTCGACGACCATGAAACCCCGGACAGTGAGTTCAACCGACTAGCTCCGACATACATAATACTTTTCTAAATTAGTTGGTCCTAGCTCCGTTGGCCGACCCCTTCTGGATAAAAAGATTCTAAGATTTCTTTCGTATTTGAGTGGATTAAATTTATTTGTTTTCCGATCCGATGTCGCCGATATATAAGGTTTCCTTTTTTGACCGTTGGTTCTAGGTCCTATTGACAACCGTCTTATTTATTCAACGCTCCTTTATGTATACAATACTTATAATTAATTCTAACTAAATGCTATACTCAATTTCTGTATACTTTATGTCTTTGTAAACGATCTGTCTTATATGAAATTGTTATATGTTATTTCTCCGTATATGTTCGTTATACTGATAATATTTGATTTTATCACTGAATAGTGATCTGTATAAACTTGTTGTTTATAGCATCTACGTTAGTTGAGATGGAGATGAGGTTCAAAAAGTAGTCCGTCTGGTTACCTGTAATGAACTTTGACAAAATCGTACGAGTAAAGGAAAAAGAGGCCAAGCAACACGGCTAATTACTGCCAAACAGTATGCCAGCAGCGTTTTGTGGGCCATCCAATTACGGCTAGACAAATGCATTGCTCGGTCTCATAAATCATTTCGACGGGTTAAGATTCGAAAACATCTACGTATACTCAAAATCATTGGATCAGCCAAAGTACAAGTTTCTGGAGCGTTTACTCGGATCCGTGGACAGCTTCGAGTACTTTTCTTTACAGAACACGAACAAGTGTTGCCACCAACCGAGGCACGACAGAACTCGATTATTTACGATGATATAGTCTATGAAAAGCCAGATAACATCAGAGCCTTTTTCAGCATGGGACGGCACAGGCACGTTGACTGTTTCTATCTCTGTCAGACGTACGCTGGCATTCCCAAACATCTGGTACGCGACAATGCTAATCTGCTGGTGATCTTTAAGCAGGATGAAATGAATCTCAAACATGTGTAAGATGACCATGTAAACACTGATATGACTTACGCACAGTTTAAAGATCTGTGCTCGATATGCTGGAACAATGATAAGTATGGGTTTCTTGTAATCGACAAGGACAGTGAGCTCCACGAAGGTAGATACAGAAAAGGATTCAATTGCTTCGTGAGCATAAATGAATGATTACTGAAAATAATGAATGCAGTAGAGCGTTTTGGATTTAGAAGCGGCAACTGCTAAGGTAGCTTAGTTATAGATTACGGAAATAGGTTCTATAACACTAACAAGTTCAAATCCGTCTCAGTTCTCCTTTTGCACAACACACACTCGAGGACCTACAGGGGCGCAGCTTGCGCGCGGAATCTTCAGATGATTCTGTATGCCTATCGGGATAACCAGGCTTTACACCACGACTACGTCTAAATACGGTAAACTCTCAACAGTGAAAAACTAGGCTGAATTCACCCTCGTTTCGTCTGAGCATCCCGGATAATCTCCGCCCCCCCCCCCCCTGCACAGAACGAGGGAGATTTGAACGCTGAGGCGGGGTTCTGTGAAATGTCTGCGCGGGTTGAAGTCCAGCATGCGCTCGGATGTCGGATGATCCACGCGCGTGAGAGAATTCGCCCACGAAGCGTCACCGCTTGCAAATTTTTGCCAAGTGGGACAGGGCACGTAACATTACGTGGAACGTAACTACTGATATTCCTATCTCGAAAACAGTTTACTTTATTAACTTAAGAATTCTTAAAAATGTCGGCAGCGTTCTTGTATACAAAATTGTGTTGATTGAATCAGAGAGTCATGAACTGTGTCCAGTACGTAAACTTCAATTCTTCAAACGCCTAGATAACGTCACATTGTACACGAATATAAAAGAAAATAGTGTCTCCAGCGATATTTCTTAAGTCTATTATTAGTCAAGTGCACGCATACCTAATTTATAATGTCGATTCTCTTGAAAATGAAACCTCGTAGAGAAAATATTTATTCTGCAATTTCGATTTCCTTTTTAATGAGAAACTAGCTTCTTTTCGGTTATACCGTATATTTCGTCACACCCTGTATTTTATTAGTTTTTTTAGTATTTCATTTAGTGATTATGAGAAATGTAACACTTTTGGAAAACATATTGACACCATAAAATTTCATACAAAACATTTTGTATCGCACGACAAAACAAAATTAAAAAACGAAGAGCAGTCAGAACGTAAAGAAGTAGATTCCACTGTGGAAATAATGTCATCCACTTCTGCTAGAAAACTAACAATGGTATTCTTCTCACCAATTGTCTACTATTAATATCTAATGTTGTGGATGAATTTAACTGATTAAACCATTGTAGACTGAAATAGTCTAAAATATTAGTAGCGTTATGATCCAGAGGAACTTGCATGATCACTAATAAAAAATTAATTGACATTAACAAATTATTAAAGATGTCCATTTCTGATAAGGAAAAAGATGTCATACAGAAAATTCCGTTCAATATACTTAATGACGTTACAAATACGGATTTCTATAAAAATTCTCATTATTACATTTTATTTATTCATGCGATGTACGATGCACGTGGTTATGCTTCAAAGCTACCTGTCTATTGCAATATTTTAAGTATTCCTCTCACAATCAGTTACAGAAATTGTAAATGCAGATGTCCGGAAATCGCAAAGACTTTCAGACAAAGAAATATGCTCGTTTTGTATCGGTGACGTTCAACACATTAAAACTCTCCCATACCCTCTCCTCATCCCTCAAGGCACTGACTCAAAGATTATCACAGACCATCCCCGAGAACAAGCCATCATAAGAGATATCAAGGATTCGAAAAAGAAAGTGCCTAACCTTAAAAGAAAGTAACCATGCCTAGGCAGTGGAATGCGGGAGATGCATGGACAGAAGTACCAGTAGATTTTCTATTATTATTTTCATCTAGTTTAGTCTTTTACGCATCTTGAGTTTTTTTTTACTATTATATAGCAATTCTTTTACTTTCTGTTTTTATCTCCTTTTCCGTTTCTCTATTCCTGATACCGACAATTTTGTATTATTCATATTTTTTCTATTCTATCTCCGTGTTCCCTTCTTTGATTAATCCCATTCCCGTTATTATCATTGCGCCTGACCCCCCTCAGGATAAGGTCACAACATATATATTTGAAAGATATACTTTAGTTACTGGTTAATCGTTACACGCCCTGTTGTTTGTCGAATAAACTTTCGACGATACAAGTCATAATATTTTAGTAACCATAAATTTGGTCGACTTAATTTTAATTAAATTTATTTTCATGAAACCCAATAGTCGCGGTGAGCGCAATACACACTCGAAACAAGTGTATCAGTTTCATTATTTCAATAAAAGTTTAATTAATTTAAATATGCGTCGTTTGGTTTAAACGAAATTTGCGTGGTCGTAACTGTAATTTATATTTAGATATTATCAAATATTTTTCTCATTGTCAGTGTAGAGACCAATCATTAGAGCGCAACTAAAAATGTCTGATGACAACAAGTAAAGAAGAAAGAGGTCTAATAATATTAATAAGCTCTCCAGCATTGGTGAAGAAAATGGCCAATGACTGACTAGGAGGCTAGCATCGTCAAAAGAAATATGTTCGTGTTAAACGTGGTGGTGTTTAACTCTTCTCGTACGGTTGACGTTCACGTGTCGAAAGGATTCGTAGGTCAGGAGGGGCTCGATGAACGTACTCGAGGGTTCTTTGATAATACCCTGTATCTTTATTGCATAAATATATCCTTGCGCGTACTCGCACTATCTCACGCGTTCAGCATTCGTCTCGCTCGTTCATGCGCACGCGTGTCCGCTCGCTCTCTCGTACACCGTTTCCGTCGTTCGACTCGCGCGTTCGCTCACACACACTCGTCTCGTTCTCTCGCGTCGTTCTTTATCGGTATTCTTACGCCGCACTCGCACACGCACTCTCTCGCGCTCGCACACGTTATCTCCGATGTCCGTTCCTTTCCGTACTCTCTCACGCTCACGCTCGTCCCTTTTCAACGCACTCTCACGTTCGCACGCGCTCTCTTCGACGTCCCGTGCCGCACACACTCACGTTCTCTTTCGTACTCCCTAACGTACTTTTCGTTCGCACGCACTCCCACACTCTCTCACGATCCGCGTGAGGCGCTCGTACCGCGGTTCTCAATATCGCGCACGCTCCCAACGCGATCGCGGTATCGCGGGATTTTTAAGATTCGCTTCAATCAAACGCTTGTAAAAATACCTGTATGAAATGTAAAATATTGTAAAAATAATAGAAACATTCGTTTGAATTCAAACCTCGCTTTCGCGATGCCTTTCCTGGCGTTTGTCAATATGATAAAACTATAAAATACTTCCAATTTGGACCTGCTGCTGGAAGTACAAGGTGCTATTGCAATAAGTACGAGCAAATTTCGAGTATATACAGGGTGTCCCACCACAGATGCTGAGAGAAGGTGTGGCTTTGAATGTCTGAATAAACATCCTCGCGCCAAGCACAATTCATGCAGTGAAACGTCCCCTCCCAACTTTTCTAATGTTTATATTATAAAAGGATCAAATCCGGTACAAATCCGGTACATCCGGGCGCGTCTTTACATATTCGAAGCCACACCTTCTCTCAACGTCTGTGCTGGGACACCCTATATATTTGTTAGTATCAAGTGTGACATGAGAGATCGATGATATACTTTCTATGCCGATAGATAGTAACAGTGGAGTAACAATTAGAGCCCTGTTGTATAGTGTCCGCGCTAGATCAATATTCCATAAAGGTAAAACAATTTTCTAAAGTTATCATCCATTAGGTAAATTGAATGAACAGTATAAAATTCAAAGGTAATTTTTAATTTAAGCCAATAACTAAGTTAAATCAATGCACGTAGATTCATTTGCCTGCAATCGAATTTGTCGACTATTTATCTTGGGCTCGTATGGCTCCTCTATGCGACACAGTAAAACTCAATTGGTCCGGCAGGCTTTTACACCAAATTCTGTTTAACGCTGCTTTCACATCTATAAAACTAGCCTTCAACCCCTATTGTGGAAAGAACCTAGTACACTCATAAATATAAGCTAGTACTTGACCTCATTGAAGGAACAAAGCCAATCAAGCGATGAGGATGGACAAAATATAGAATTATGTTCACTTCTTGTAAAAATGCAACTAATAATACCATTTCAGTTCTGTTCCAAGAGACAGCACTAACTAAAACTAAAACAAGAAACTAAATTAGACCATTTTATGTATAATGATATGAACGGCCATGCTATGCTTGTATTATATCCATCCAGAATGTTATTTTCTCTGTAAATATTTACCCAATTAGTTCAACATTCTGCCAGAATCTTCAATACAATGATAATGTGCACGAGCAGAATAAAAGATAGTATGCTGTGTTTCATGTGTATTGAAAAAAAAATGTATTTGAAATTTTATTTAATTCCAGAAAAGAGTTAATTCAAATGGTTCTAAAGCAACTTTTTATTTATACCACTGGAGCATGTATTTGGAATTCAAAAACGATATTTTGCTTTCGTCAAATAAGCATCGTCTAAATTAACATTTTAAGTAGTAACATCTTTGCTGAAACATTACAAATTTTTTAAATAAATGTTACGACTATAAAATATAATAATCATTGACTTTGAAAGCAAGTACATTTCGCCGCACTAGACGTCGTTTATGCTAATGTGGGGCTAAATATATTTCAAATGGGAAACATGCTTTAAGAGAAATGGTTTTGTATTTCATGGTTGAAACTTACATTGAAAAGCATCGAAAAACAAAGTATACATGTATTAATAGATTTCACATAAAAAGGCAAATTTGGTAATCTGCCGAAATAGTTCAATAGGTTTATTGCATCTCAGAATACATAACAGAATATCATAAAATGTAGCTTCTCGGTATGGAAAACTAGTAATTCGATTGCAAAAACCACCCTTATTAACTTTTATAATAATCAACTACAATGTACTATGCGACGTAATCCACAAGAGTCAGTTTGCGCCACATTAGACGCGCAGGGCTTTGGAAACAGTTTGTATATTTTGTCAAAAATTATTTATTAATAATATAAAAGGAAATATACATTTTTAAAGACAAGCATTAAAGGATTCTAGAAAGCACATTAAAAATATTCATCTTTACGCCTCTTATAATATGATTAAAATATATCTGTTGTTCATAATTTTTACTCTGTAATTAGTTGATAGATAAAAGAATTCAATAAGAGTTGCTTAAAAGTTCTATGGAATCATATCATACGAAAATAAGCATGCGCTATATTAATGCTTCTCCCCTATACTAAATACGGGCAGATATAATATTTTGAGTATTTGCATTATTCATCATACTTTTGCAACAAAATAAAAATAATAAAAATACTTTGTATTTCATTAATAATTTTTTCAGAAACTTCAATGACGCCATTAGTTTGAAGAATGCATCATTAAAAATTTATTTAAACGATTATTATTTAAACGAATTTAAAAAAAAAGAAGAAAAAACCTCATGCATTATTTACGACCACTTTCCTAACTGCGATTGTGACGTCCAAGGCATTATTACATGTCAAGGAAGGTTAGCCTCCCTCGCTAGGCGTGGAAATTTATATTTATTTTCCGACTGTCGTCCTATACAGGCTGGATTCCTTAGATTGTCGTTAGGATGAGGAATTGGTGTGTGATTTATTTAAATCAAAAGATTCGAAGTTCCCCTCGAACTGATGCGAATATATTGTTACAATCCAATTGCGCTAAGACTGATACTGATTAGAAACAAGTTATAAAAATGCCAGATGGTCTTACACGCTATGCTTATAAAGAAGATATTGCAATGCCGCCTTCGCTCTCACTGTAGCTCATTCATGCTCACTCGCAGGTACGCTATCAGCCTTTATTTGCCGACGCCGTCACACTCTCGATGTTCGTACTCTGTCCTTTTCACAGCGATCGGCCTATCAATCTTTTAGAATAAAATTACACGGCATAGAATTACACGGCAATATTATTCGTGACGGCAATGATGGACTTTTAATTTATTCTCACATTGACTGATAACGCTATGCGTGCAACTCTTTAGGCTCGATATGACTTTATCGACTTACAAACGGCGATATGTAACAGTACGCGGAATTCCCTTGAGAATGATAGCCTCCGCGAGATGAAATTGTGTATGTGAGAGAATCAAGATCCAAAACATGGCAACTAACACGATATCAAATTCATCTTTATCTTTAATAAGCCAACCATTGATCTTAATGAATTAATATGTTCTTTGTCTCAAGGAGTTTCGATCATTAATTTCAAGATAAAGATAAAAATGTTTTATATGTGGTTACACGATAGCTGAAACTAAAGGTACACAAAATTTAAATGAGATTTAGTTTATAGTATTTGAGATATGCGAAATCGAAGTGTTCATTTTCGCAAAAAATTCGTAACTTTTATATCGGTAAGATAAATTTGATTTGTAGCTCTATTAGGTTGGAATAAGAATAAAGCCTGATTTAAGGTACCCGCGGATAATAAGGCCTGTCGGCTAATAAGGCCTAGGTGACAAAAAACTAACAGATGCATATTGCATAAAGATGTCGCTACAAGTCTGCTGAGCGTGATACCCTATTCCCATCCTACATTGTAGCACCATTTGTCGTAAGATGCGGTCGTGCACGACATTAGTGACTCGATCCCGATGCCTCTCTTAGAAACTATCTTAACAGTGGCAGTTTAAAAAAACGCTGGGTCGAATAGCCTTACTGAGCGATGAACAGGAAACTGATCTGGTAAAAGCTCAATTTATGATAGAATTTATGGTAGAAAAATCAGCAAAAGGTTATATGACTGATGAACTTTTTAAAGAATTTTTAAAGTACCTAGCCAAATACAAAACTGCTGGAAAGTGCCTTTTGATATTTTGATGGGGCAGCCTGTCGTTTAGATTTGTCCATCGTTGAACTCGCAGATTCACTCGAAATATCTTTACACTGTTTACCCTCCAATAACACTCACGAGCTTCAGCTTC
>JARPRH010009533.1:0-13324 GCA_031763665.1 Calameuta haemorrhoidalis
CCTTCCGGAACATTTTCCGGTTGGAATCGGAAACTCATTTTCTACAGTCTCTTCCCCGTTTCTTACGGGACAGTTACTATCTCTTTGACAAATAGTGAAGAAACTGAAAAAGAGACGGCGAAACTGAGACAATTGTCAATGACAATCCAGTTCGTGGACTTGGTGGAAAATTATCGGTCCGTTTCGTTGTTTCGAACTTACGTGCATTGAGATTAAATTGTGAACGGAGAGTGGATCGTGGCAAGGATTTGGAATTTGCCAGATTACCTGAAGCACAGGAAGTTCTGCTCTGCGACAGTCCAATAAATTTCCAGGTACGATCCCGATTACAGATTTAATCGATCTCTCGGTCTTGCTCCGTTAGTATATCTAGTAGCTGCGTCCCTGTGAATACTCTGATCCGACGTGCAGATCGAATTATGCGGAGATCCGCAATACCTATAATTGTGACGTAACACGTAATTGTTAACAATCCTGATACCGTCGGTGTGAGATGTCGCTCTAATTCCCGGTAAACTTTGTCCTGATGGAATATTCGATGGGTCGTGAGAACGCACTGGAATTACAGCAAATAGACTGTTGCCAAAGTCACTTGCATAATACACAAAGAACCCTCAGGACATTTGCTCGAATAACGAAATGAAAGTGTAGTTAGGATGGGTATAGTGATGGAACAGAGAAATACACGAGATTACCCTATGCAATTTTTAGAGGAACACCCCCGCTTCACTGAATGACAATCTATCGACCAGTCCTGACTTATTTCAAAATGCGACGCAGTATAGGCTTTAACAGTTTACCGATGTCTTATATCTTTCTCTGAACTCATCGATATGCAGCTTTTATTTTTCTCTCTGTCGCAGTGATATTTCGCGCTTTCGAATTACAATTGAATCACGAAGTAAATTAGGTAGGATTTTTTAGTTCCGTCAATGCTAGAAATGATAAGCCTGTACTAGTTGAGTACTAGCAATAATATTATTAATGGCATCTCATCAATTATCGTGGCTGCGCAAATTGAATTATTATTTCACTGCTACGATTCGGTCATTACTTGCAGTATTGAGATCAGCAACCATAAACAGTTAAATTGCTAATTAATGAATCCGAGTATAATTAGTTCATGTCGCGACCTATAGATCTTCCAATTTTGGCATTTGACATAATAATTGTTCGCTAATCAAACTTACTGGATTGCCATTATCGATTATTTAACAAATCGACTTGCACAAACCGCAACAGTTTCTGTAATTTAATATCAATGATTCATTAACACATTTTTGGAAATTAATCGCAGTAGAAAAATTCTTTTTGACAGCAATAACCACTTTGAAAAATACACGATATATGTTGTTATATTAATTTTTTTTTATAATTGTTCTGATATATTTATTTCTTTTTTTTCTTTTTAGTATGTCAGTCATCGCGTTCTCTCGTAGTCCTTTTATATCCCCTGGCAGCTCTACCCTGTTGCCAAGTCGATAAATCTTTTTTTTCTCCTAATTCCTTCAAAAGGTGTCTATACGATACTGCTCACTTTTATTTATAAAATTCCGCATTGCTATTTTGAGCTCGTTTTCCGTACGGGCTCCATTGCACCATTTTTACATATCCTCGTGAAAGAGCTTCCGCAAAGCTCGCTACCCATACAAGGCTACCATCCCTTTTGCAATACGATAAAACGCAGCAGCACCGGCATTTAATTTGTTAGAACGGAATTAACAATTCACCTTTGACGAAGCCTCAAGTGAGAACTGCTTACGGGCAGGAACTTTAATTATTCAAAGTCAATGCCTATTTCACGAGAGGTCGTAATACCGGGCATTTCATTTTATGCGAGCCAGCATAATCCTTATCGGGTGTATTAACCGTAATCTTAGCTGTTAAATGGGCTTTAGTAAGGATTTTCTGCATTAACGCCCGTTGCGGAGGTTAAGAGGAGAGCCTTGTATCTGCTTGTCTGGATAAAGGGCCGAGGAAGATCATCTGACAATAAACTTTCTCAACGTGGATTGCTTCGATTCGATATACATAACACAGACTGTACGACGTCTCCGATAAAGGGCGAACGTCACATTTTTTATGACAGCCATTGAAAACGATTTGAGGGGTTAAAATTATGACGTGAAACTTTTCGATTTTTATGTCTATGATTAACACAGACTGTGGTATCCAAGTATTTCACGTCTCGTGCCGAATAGACATTGAAGTGCGCGATAAAAACCAAACAATTCTGGTAATTCAGTAGGAAGAAAATTGTTTGACCGTATCTTTCGTTATCTGAACACCTATAGGCACCTAACTTAACCTTCCTTAGTGAAAGAATCACGCGGCACGTTACTCATGGCGCTATCAATGTTTCATCGGAGAGAAAACTTTGAAGGCGCAACGGGAAGGGATTAACGTTGCATTCATCACTCCGTTTTCGCGGCGTAGATATTTGGCGCAAATGGCGAGTAAGTAAGCGGTCATGGGATGCACTTTCAGTGAGTCGTCCCTTGCGAATTAATAGGGACGTCGGTGATTTATTGAGCTCTAGATAAGGCCAATCCGGCGGATTCCTAGCACATGGTAGGGATTGATAATATTTTTTTTTTCTCTAAAAGGATAGTTTCCGCATTCGAGGCGCGATACGGGAATTGCATTTCACTGCATGTTTCTATTCTATATAGCGTTAGAACTGGCAAGACAAAGCAGAAGACCGACATGCGAATTTAAAAGCCAGAAGCCAGACAGTCTGCAACTGTTGACCAGTACGGTCAGAGGTAGTCTTTTGCATAACATATACATACTGGAAAAACGGATTACTGCAATTTCACATGCAAAATTTATTACCTGAAATTGTCTGAAAATTGCCCAGAGTAAAGATCCAGAGCGGGGTGGTCGGTCATCCTTTTTACAATAAATTGGCGTTCATAATTTCGAAGGAACTTTGGCCATGCAAATACAATTATTTCGAAAGTCATGAGTATTTTATCATTTTTTTCATTGTTAATTACAAATGGCTTTATACGATAGGGAATATCCCGTCACTAGTATTACCTTCGACAACCATTATATTGCTGTCTATAACCCAAGCAAGGAGTCATATGTTTCGGTTCTCACTGAGACACTTTTTCTTCTTTTCCTACCTTTCTGTACTATTGTGTCTTCATTTTTTTTTCTTTTTTTTTATCTCATTTACTATTCTCAAAGCAACGCTCAATTTATTTCTGTCTATTTGGTTTTCGTGAGTTCGTCGGTAATTTACAGGATTATTTTTTTTATTTCCTTTCTGCCGTCAGCCAAATAAATTGTGTTATTTTATCTTTTTTGGATATCACGACAAACTATTTCGGTTATTATTCGTTTTGCTCTTATGAACGGTGTCGGTATTAATCACATAACTTTTCATATCTTCCGTTAGAAATTCTTTGAATCGCGCCCACGCGCTTCAGATATGGGATTCCGTGCTAAGATTACGTGTGTCAGAGCTAATGTAATTATTCAGTAATGACGGTACGCGTTGCTGTTTGTTTATTCATTTGGGAAGGTGGCTACATTTGCGTAATGTTTGCGAAACGATATAAGAACGTTAATAAAGGAGTGACCTTTTTTTGTACATTCAGCTGGTGAGTTTCTTTGACGGTCACGTATGCGTGTGTGGTAGCAAATCAAATATTCAGGAAAGAACCTATATATCTAAGGGATAATCTCGTGCGCATCTGTCGTTGTCATAAAATATTCCTCTTGGCTTCCCTGTATGGCCAACAGTCCCCAAAGCAGCGGTTAGTCATGCGCGACGAATAAGTAACCTAAACAGATTACACGCTGATTGCCCGAATCGTTCTACGGGTGTCTCCCTTCTTCATCCCTTGTGACTCCTGTTTCGGGGCTCGAATTGCATCGCGAAAAGCAGCAGATGTCGCGACTCATTTTTTTTCCGGGGGATGCTGCAAACGGAATGCGTTTAATGTTCGTGGCAGAGACTGTAGCGAATTCCTCGAGGGTGAGTCTGACAAGCGTGTTAGGGGTGATTCGTAAAATTTAGCCTGGGCGTCCGAAAGATCGAGTATTTTCTGTCTTCAGGCTACTTCTGAGTCCGGTCATGAGAATTCGACCTTCTGAAATTAGGTTGGAATTCTCACGAGAGGACTTTTTTCTTTCCTCTTCCAATAGAAAAAATATTATCGAAAATTCGTATTTCGGATAGACGAATTTCGAACTCGAGGGGTTGACTTTTTTGTCTCGCGAATACACGAGATTTCATAGAATTTGTCTGAAGGATAATTTTGTCTAAGATTCTACAGAGAAAAGTGCTTTTTTATATTGTCGAAATTCTCATTCCTTGTGGTACTCATAATATCGGATTGATTTTCTCAATGACATTTTTTTTCTGATATTTTCTCAATATCTCGTATTCGGAAACTTTAAACAATCATATGTGGGAGAAGTCGATTTTCAGGGATACAAGCAAAGTTCGTACATTGAAACGTAAATAAGCGTATTCAATTTTTGTTCATAGGCATTCATCTTTGAAATTGAGAGAAAGGTGAATTTTCGAGTTCATGAGGCGGACGAAGGTGAGTGCAGGGACGTCACTGTCAGCATGGTTGGACTTCCGGGTTTCTGACGCTCTATATAAATTATTCCGCATGCCAAGTCGTGTCTCGTACACGTTTCTCAGACAATTTTTGAGTGCTCCCGAGTGTTTCAGCTCGAGGTAGATGGAAAAAAGAAAATGAAAAGCGACAAGAGGTAGCATCATCCCTTAGAAGATCAAACGGTTACTACGGGAGTAACCCCAATGCACTCGAGAAACTGCGAGCAAGGGGCCCCCTGCGTGTGTTACTTGGCAGATCGCTTAGATTTTATGGGCAATTTACGTTATCGCTGCGCGTCGGAGAAGTTCTCGAAGGGAAGTCCCTGCACGGCGATAAGGAATAATTGCAATTTATCGAAGCCACTGCGCGTCTAGTGACTCATAAAGCAATTCTCGAAAAATTGAGTGGGCCTGCGTACGAGTAAAATTCGATTGATCTCATCCTTATCACTGTTCGAAGCATCGTCTTCTTTTACTTTGAAAAATATGAAAAAAGCAAGGGGAGCGACCGAAGCTCGGACGTAGTTAAATTTACCGAAAGTGAAACGACCATATTCAATTTTTCTTTTTTTTATTACTAAGGGTCGGAACCATAGTGCGAGTATATTGGAAGGGAACTTTCTTTATTTCAGTTTGAAAATATATTTTCTTTCCCCTTCATATATAGCGCCTTCTGCGTTCAGTCACAGCGTTAAGTTTCCGTGATACGAGATTTTTGAACTGAAGCGATGAACACGTTGAAATGATATTTGACGACTCTTAAATTTATAAAATGGACGTTTCCATGGGATGAATCCAGAGTTGACGACAGGGTCTAGCGTTTACCAACGGGTAGACAAAATGACGGGAATGAATATTACAAGAGGCTTCTCTACCCTCTTCTCTTTTCTCTCTATCGCCACTGTGTATGTATGTACAGTGAACGCTTTCAGCGCTATGCAATTATGAAATTAACGCAGTCAACCGAGTGCGTCGTAGCGGTTGGGTGGTTGGTGCCAGGTGACAATTGCATTTAGGAACGCAGGTTAGCCATCGTTGAATTTTCACAACTGCGTCATTACTAGTCGACCCTGTATAATCGAAAAATAAGCACGTGCTAATTAGGAAAATGAATGAAAAAATGATCGTATTAAAGTCAATGGAAATGGACCGAAAAATAATTCCACCTAAAGGGACCGAAACGACGAAATATTCATTGAATCGACTTCCCTTTTCTTTACACTTCAGTTTCATCTAATGTGTACAGAATTTTAATTTATCGATCGTTCTCGTTTGAGATATTCAATTTGAAGGGAAGACTAATAGAATTTTTTCATCTTTTCTCTCAGCATCAAACTGATCTGGTTAGGCTAACAATGTAATTAAGATGTACCAACGAAATACGAGACGCGCGTACAATATCTTTGTTATTGGTACGCGACATGGCTTTGCTCTCGTGCAGACTTTAATCAAGCGCTACTGCTGGGCTGGAACGTAATTAACCTTGACTTTGCGCACTGGTTTAAATTCTTCCTGTCCTTGTTTTTCCGAGTAAAACTTTAGTCTAGTGCGTGTCACGTGGTTTGTCGTAAAGCTACGCAAACTTGTTTATATACTGGGAGTGCGTAAACAAGAATTATACATTGTTCGCATTAGGAAATAGATTAATGTTAAATACACTTCCTGCCTTTTGTCATGTGAAAGCAGTTACCCACTTGCTCCTCAGTGCTTACCCAGATTCCCATTAGGATGCTGGGGCACCGGGTTCTCCCAGGAAGATCGTAGAGTTACGGGGAACCGGGTAATATTTATTACTCCATTCTACATCCTTTGAGCATAACGGCTAAGTACATACAATAATTAAGTGCACTGCGTTATACAGAAAATTCAAGTGAATTAACGTGAATGCAGAATTCATAGTAAAGCATAATAGTATTATACATCATCATTAAACATTTACAATCTTTTTCATGTCATTTATGTAAGCTTCTGAAATGTGAAGCTGAGCTCTGCACGTTAATAATTAACGGTAGGAGAACATGGGTTAAAACGACTACTAAAGGTACGGCTACCGTTTCAATGCTTTCTGTTACGAGCAGCTTCTTTTTTAAAAATTCTAACCTATAAATTTGACCTCGAGTAACAATTTTACAAAGCGGGGAATGCTAAATACAATATTGTGGCAGTTTGTATTTGCCAATTGCTCTTAGCAAACCTCTTGCAGCTTCCGATTTGTAGCTAAGTTCAACTACACACGAGCATTGCTTTCACGCGGTCGGTGAATGCGTCTCGCAATGTTATAATATTTTGGGGAAAAAATGGGATTTGAATTTAATTAAAACATCGTAGTTTACATCTCATTAAAAAAAAAAGTTTTTTCATAACTTTTCTTAAACTAGGTGTAAGCTGATTTTATTCTTCGGGGACTGTATGGAAATAAGTGCAATCTGTCAGTTTTAATGAGCAATTTTACTTTTAGCTTACATCCTCCTATACAATCGCGTTTAATAAAACATTTTTGTAACAGTGCCAACCAAAAATTGAAGTGTATTCATATAAAATATAAATTACGTGTAATTCACAAATTTGCTGACATTCAAATAAATATAGACGGATAATTCATTATTTATATTATACTATTAAGTTCAAATATCGGACGTACATTCATATCAAGTCAAAAGTTTCGTATTCATTTATCATTCAGCCGATACCAACGTGATAACTACATTTGACAAATAACAATTACCACTGTAAATTTTACTTCTGCCGATATTTCAAGTTTATCCTGTCATTTCGAATTAAGCGGCTTTTCATCTTCAGTTTTAACTTTACTACGTGTGTATGCTATATTTATTCTATCTGCTTCGGTTCCGACTATGAAATACTCCTTGCAACAGAAACTCTTGATGTATTGCCCAGACCAAAACTTTCCACTTATGAACTTCGCCATAGACACCCAATAGAGAAGGAAGGAACACGACCTTCAATAATTCCGTAAATAGCATCAAAATTTCTGAAATGTTCCATCGTTATATTAATTACGTAGACAATTAGGTATTTAACCTTTATTAATATCCATTATAATACAATATGGTAGAATTTAATCGAGAGAAAATTCAAAGATGCGCTCCAATTAGAACCTAATTAACTATGTATAATAATTGATAGTAACTACACGAGCAGATTAAAATTTTGATAGGATATTTAAACATTGAAACGTTCAGCTATCGATTGTGTATAGATAATAATAATATGATGATAATTTATTACGTTGTGATTAACGTGAATAAGGGTAAAGTAGAAACAGAGGCAGATAAGGAAGGTCTATACATTATATAATATATATTATTCGGAAGTTAGTCGGTATTGACTTAATGACATTGTTACGTAACTAGTTCTAAAATAAGGTCTATTATACAGAGGATGGATTAATCTAAGATTTCAATCTGATTATATTCACGAGTATACACAAAAGAGAAATTTAATTAATTTTTGAAATATGTAAAATTGCAAAACTTCATACGTATGTGTTAACATATCTAATATTGTCTACTTTACAAGAGAAATGCGTGCTATATTCTTTGTATTTTTTTTATAAAGTAACATGTAAAATACTCTTTTTTGTTTTTGGTACATTGAAATAACAATAATTAGAAAAAAAACAAATTCTTGTTACGCCATAAACACAGCAGCCTGGATTACTCGTACATTCATTATCGCAAAAACAGGACGCGAACGTGTAGGAGCGCGTATGTTTGTCTGTATAAAAAATTGCAGGTGCCAGATTGAATTTCAAATGAAAAATTAGATTTTAAATACAAAAGAGGTAATGAATTAACCAGAATCGACTTTAATTAATTAAAATCTGAAAAAAGATTTAGTTTTAGATCCAAGTAAGACTAAGATTTTTGAATGTACGGTACCTGAAATTTCAAAATTTAGTAAAAAGAATTTTATTTTGTTTTTTTGTATTTACGTAAAGCCTTTCAGGCACTAACATATTGCTGTGCCGATTTTGTGATAAAACCGTGCCATTATATTTTTTGTTACTTACTTCCCAGTATTTGTGGTTTAGTTTGAGTATAGAAGCAGTGCAGCCTTTAATTAAATTTACGTGTGGGTTACGAATACTTTACTTACTGTATTGGATCAGAATGACATAAGCCGACTTGAGCTTTACCCTAATCCAACAAAACCTCAGGCATGAACTACTTTATTTTGCGATAGTTTTTATTTTCAGTGTTAACTTACCCCAGTTACTAATTCAGTGAAGTCCATATGCGGCCATTACAGTGATACAGGGGAAATTACATAGACGGCATAGGGAATAACAGGGAAAACGTATACCGTTTGTGATACCTTTCCCCTAGTAAATTTATTGATCTCCAAGTATTATGTATTTATCTGAAGTTGAAACCATATAAATCTACCTTTTCCAGATCAATTAATTGGCACTCGTGTCAATTGTAAAATAAATTTTGTTTTGTAGGAAATAAACAAAATTCGTATTAGTTCAAAAAAAATAAATAGAAAAATAACAATGTGATTTCTCGAAAATTTTCTCTGTCCTCGAAAACATAGTAGAACTACATTGACTTTCATTGTTTGCTTTTAGATGGAATTATATGAAATGATTTTTTTAATACAAATTTTATACCACTTGACCCAACAGTAGTTCTATGAATATATGACGTATACCTAGCAGGTTAAAAATAGCAATAATATTAAAGTTAGACTATACTTGACTGTCAGAGACTTTCTCTATTCAAAATTTTCCACCTTGTTGTTACCTGGCCGTGTTCAAAAAGTCTAGTCTAGCTGTTTCATTACACTAAAACTGGCACTGGTCTACTGAAAGTATTGTTTGGGTTGGGAACAACGCTTCTGGTTAATATAGTAAATCCTTAAGTTACATGTGAGGTATAAAGGAATTTTCTTCATTGAAATTTGTAGGGAGACGTCCAAATCGAAAATTTAGCACCGGTTTAAGCCTATACAACCTCTATTCCTTTGTTCTTTGGGTTTGAAGGTTGAAGTGTAATGCCAGTTTCATCCCATGTGATCCTACAGACAAAACTTTAAGGTCAATACTGGGTTTAACAAGAGCGCGTAAACACATACATACTTAGATCTGAAAAGCCTTATAAAATAGAATTGATTAGTTAAGATTCGTGTACGTTTATGTTAACATGAATCATAACCTAAAGATCCTACTAAAACTCCTAGCTAAGGTCTCCAGGCCGAAAATGGGTCTAAGTACTCATTCATACGAGAGGTAGCAACTAATGCTTTGGGTCTGATTTATAATATCAATACCACAATGCTATTTGCCCAGCCTTGGTCTGAACGAATCCTAATAGTTTTGCCTCGAAAATAAGACCATGAGTTTCAAAATGAGGTTTTTCAACACCATTTTTAATCCCTTATTATTATTTTTAAACGTAGCTGAGAATTTGAAGCTTAAACTGGTGGTAACTCATTCGAGTATCCCTATTCCATAAGCTTAATATCAGCCTCAATGTCCTTGCGTAGAATAAATAGGCTCAGACCGGTGTTAAAGTTTCAACTCGGGTGACTCCTTTAACATACATATTATTCATGAACGGACTATACATCTAACGTATTATCAATACAAATGGAGTTATGAAAGTCATACTGGCAGTTAATAATTCGCAAGAGTTAAGGAGAGCATAATTTATTTTCGGTAAGGATAACGTATAGTAAAGTTGAAAAAGTAATTTCGCTCGACGTATATCTTCTATGATAGAGCATTTATATACATCAAATCGTAATCAGGGTTTTTCTCGAATCTAGAGCAAATAAGTGTGATTCTATTTCTAGACATTATTTTGTGCAAGCATAAAAATGACGAAATCATTGAAAAACGTATACCTATACCGATATGCTTAATTGAAAGAAATAACTATAAGAAAATTTTGGTCATTATTTATTCGATTGCGATCAATAAACGCACCAGAATCTCTATGTTAGTTGGTCGTTAAGATTCGGGAACAGCAGTTATAAGTGATCCAATCGATTCATCAGGAGACGCGCCCGGGTAATTGCGTGCTTAGCGCTTAACGCACAGACAATAGAATAAATGGAATCGCAGAATTGGGGTCGAATTCAGCGTGTTCTTGTCTCTTATTCAGTAGCTCGGTAGAAATTCCTTACCACTGGGAATTCTGAAAGAGCGTTGGAGACGCCTTGCAAACCCATCGATTAGATATTAGGATTAACTTAATCCCATTTGACTGGAGTGGAGTCTGTGTTGGAGTTGAGGTGAAAAGGGTTATCTCGTTTTTTGTGCGGTTTCCCTTCTTGCGACATCATATTCTACTGGTTCTAACAGTATTTGTAAGACTAACCTTTCCATGTTTATGGGAATCCTCGGACTCTACTACTATCCGGAACTCTGGATAATCAATTCGCGGTTACGAGGATTTCTGTTTAGGACTGTTATTTTGACCTGGCTTTAGTTTTAGGTGCTTTCTGGTTTTGAGCGACATTGAAATACTACTTACCGTACTAACCACGTAACATGCGTTGTATAAGGTTTAAATAGACATTTAAAATAATTTCCTTAACAACTACTATTTTGGATAAAATTTATTCTCGAAATAAGTCTGGACGTGGAAACAGATAAAGAGTCGGGAATCAAAACCGAAAAATGGGGTGTTATACGAATAAATATACGAATCAACATTGATATAGTATATTGTGTGACAAGGGATGAAACAAGATGATTTCAGAGTAGGGTGAAGTTGACTGCCCGAGCCGTAGTCTCGGGCTGATATCACCCGAAGTCCGAAATACTATCCCGTGTCACACATTATATTTTTTTTACCTGGATTGAAATCATATTTCAGTATCAGCAGCCAGTCAGAAATAAATTAATTTAATGCTCACTGTGTGTAAAACTTTTAGCGTATGTGCAAATAGTGATGATTGCACAGTTAAAAGTGTCACTTATGAAAATCAAATAAGTAAACTAAAGTAACTAACAAACAAATGTCTAAGTAATAGGGCTGAAATAAACATTGAATTTGACTTGAAATACTGAATTTGATATGTAATATATTCGACTTATATCCATATCAGAACTATATCATATATGTATACTATATAATTTACAAAATATTTTCGTGTGGACAACTCAGTGGCTTTATAATATAAATATACAGATTAAGAGACCTAAAACGAGGGAATCTGGAATCAGAAAGGATTAGCAGCAAGTGAGGCTTAGGCTGCGCAAAGTCGGTCTCAAACTCGCCATTCATTTATTAGGCTAAGGTCGACTCTGCTGTAAGTCGAGAGGCTGACATTGCATAATGTATGAGACTCTATGCCCACGGGTGAGGTTTGCGCAGTTCCTGATCCTGTTTCTGTTCCTGAATTCTGCTGATCTTGGCTCTACCCAGCTGCGGCTGACAAAACCTTCGAGGTTTACGTAGACAGCTGTAACAGTGAAGATGCGACGACCTGTCTCAACTGGTTGTAATCTTGCAACAGTAATTCGAACCTCCCAGTGGTTGCCAGTTCTCGTCTTTGTGACGTCACTCATCATTCTTAATTCGTCATTCTACCGCTGAGTGGTGGTTTACGGCAAGGCTCATGGATTTCGGAAACCTTCCTCCGAAGGCTCAACCTAATGAATCGTGGTCGAGGATTAATGGTCCATCCGAAAGCCTTTTCAAACTCGGAACAGTAATGTATGTAAACCGCTTGTTCGCGATTCATTTCTAAGACCTGGACAAACTGTCACGAAACAAGACCTTAAGGATTAAGTGCGGGACTATGAAAAATATATTGGAAACGAACCTTATAAAATTACGAAGAATATTCTTATCTATACTTCGGGTTCACTATACTCTTTCTTTACGCTCCACTTTATATTCCGGGTCTCTACTGGTCAGAGCGATCGATCACATGTCGTGGAGTAGCTAACCGTGAATTTTTGTTTGCGTCACTGATTGTGCTCGTGGAAGGTATTGTATTGAAAATACGATGCGGATCAAGCGGCTTTTGTTGGTCTTCAAACAAAAGTTGCCGGGGAGATCTTCTTCTCAGCTCGGCTGCTCTTGGGCGAATGCTTAACAAAATGCTGGACATGGGCTGGACAGCCTCTTAGAACTATAGTTAATGCTCTAGCTGACAAACGACGAAGACCAAAAAGAAATGACGATCCTTACTCTTACACGTTGTAAGATGTCTCCCTGCCCTTGTTCAACACTCAGACCCTGAGTATGATTGTTCTAAAAGTTATGTACTTTCAACAAAATCAACAGTTTGCACAATTTAAAGTAACGAGAGACTCGACAGAAATTTTATTGCACATAAACACAATTCAATGCTACACGGCGTCGATTGGCGTATTATTGAACGACGTCATTGTCGCTTAGCAATTAGATTAAGCGGTACGCGTTTCGTAACGTAACTGGGCGTTTCGCGTACTAAATCCGGTATATTTTTAATACGATTTCTTTCTATATTTTCACGTGAGAAATGATCGCTCTAATTCAGTTTTGATGAAAATAATGGTCCACACCTCTCGACGTTAAACATCCCTCGTATAACAAATCTTCCGGCGTGCATCTAGCGCACGGAACCAGCCTCCATACTTCCCTCCGTGTTCCTAGCTCCAGCGCGCTCGATAGACCGAATGTAATTCAACAGTTCGTCGCTCGCCATTTGTCTTCCTCGTCGGATGGACGTCGTTTATTGCTCGTCATTAATTGTACATCGTTCGATGCGAACGGCCCA
>JARPRH010009547.1:0-13324 GCA_031763665.1 Calameuta haemorrhoidalis
ATTGCAATAAAGGAACACGCGAAAGAATTTTTGCAAAACTATCAACTCAAGAACCAAAGAAAGTTATGTTATGATCCAACTTAATGATAGCAGAGTGTGACTGTGGATATCGCTGAAACATCTTCGTGAAAAAAACTCTTCGTGACTCTCAAATAGAATTGGTGTGTTTCTTAAGTGTAGGAACCTAGATTGAAGTTGTAAAGGAAAAGTATTTTCACAAAATATCTCAGCCTGGAGCGAGACGAGAACGCAATCCAGCGATTCGAAGAGTAGAATCAGTCAAAGAAAGAACGACGTAAAACCAAATTTTAAAGTAATGGCGTTTTGTCTAAGCCAGGCTGTAATGTAAATCCAGCCTTACTAGTAGAACGTTCAGACTATATTCACTATTCTCTGTGGTTTATAGATCCTTCGTATTTATGGTTGCGGTGAGTGGAATATTTACCTGGTATGGGAGAAATTCAAAGACAGTATACCGCAACAGATCTAAGGTCTGAAAAATGTTAAGTGGTCACAAGAGAAATTTAGTTTTTAAAAGACTATCGACATGACTAAAAACATGGTGGACGTTTTCACATAAACAGACTTTTATTAAGGGTAATAAAAATAATATAAGGAAGATTCGAAATCTGTCGCTTAATCATATCTCGTATCGTATCGCACGTTGTGACAGGTAGATATTAATATTATGACTCTACCTTATTCTGCCACTTGATTACGATAGTGAATATTTTCTATGGGCCAATTATACTGAATTTTTTCATACTTTTGACCAATGAATTGGCTTTTACACAAATAGGTATTTATCAAGACAACTGTTCACGATATATTTTAAAGCTTATTAGCAGTAGGCTTACAAATAATTGTATTTTCCTCGTATGCATACAAATAAAAAGAGATACGACGTTGGTCACGTTGCTGGCAACGAATTTAAATCTGTGATCACACGCAGGTGTGAATTCGCACCATGGGCTTGATATTTTGTCTGTATCGTTTCGAAATCGCGTAAACTATTATTGTTATTATAATTGGATTACCCGCTTTTTTTTTCTTTTTTTCAAAAATTTCGTTATCATATCATTGAGCATATTCTGGCCTTCAAAAAGTACTGGTACGAAATGAATGTTGGTATATTTGAACTAGAAATATGAACCACAAAAGATGGCTTGTACGAATTTGTACCAGTGTGTGAAACTAAGGGGTTGAATAAGTTGTGTAATCGAAGGGTCAAAATACGCACTGAGTAATTCCATGTGTGCACACGTACATGAATTGATATCATCCCAAGAGAGAAAATTAATTTTTTTACAGGTTGAATCAATATACAATCCTCCAATTGGAATTAGAATCGTGTGCTATTGGAGAGCGTGACCTATTAGAGGATGTCCCTTATCATCGAGTATACGTCAACCCCCGTCGAAAAATGTTATCGATTTTTGTCCTAACAGTCGTGTTTGAGTCTATTCTACTCCTTTTTTATCGTATTCTATTTCTCTACTTTGAAAATCTGTATTACTTTTGTCTCGCAGACTATACACGGTATTGCCTTTGTCCGAACAGTAGTTTTTTCGTCTGTTTTTATCCGCTTCATTAATTAATTAATATTCTGATGAAATAGAACAAAATCACTCTAAAGTTTGAACTTAGAAAATTTGTTTAAATATCGCGCCAAAATTGAATTTTAACGAATTCTTAATTATTCAAAAAAGACTATTATTATTATTATTATCGAAAGAAAAGTCTGAGTTTATCGAGCTAGCGAATGTAATCAGACTATAAATAGTACTTTACTATTGTTTATTGAAAATTGCAAACAAAAACAAATCAACGTTTTAAATGAAATAGGACAAGAACATAAATACTATAGGACAAATTTAGTATTTTTAACGAAGTATAGAAACTATTTAAATTTTTAACCCAGGCCTCACGCTGCTAGATTTCTGACGCGCATGGACAAACAGTTGACTATGGAATAGTGGGTAGTAAGTCTTTTCCCTGGGGGACCTTGAGACAGAGTGAATTCAGGAGATACGTGCTATTAGAGAGCAGGGAGAGTCGATTGTATATACAAAGCATTTTAACCAGATAAAATACGAATTGGTTTTAACAGAATTCATTAATAGCAAAATACATCCGAGGAACCGTATTGATTTTTCTACTTGTGGGTGATTCACACGGACAAGGATTCGACGAGAAAAAATGTTGCATGCAAAAATCAAAACACAGAAAGCACTATCATTAAACGTATGTGACACAATCAAAGCCAACTGATGAAATATCGGTTTCTACGAAGCCTGATACTGATAGGGAGGTGGAGCTCTCATGGCTTTGGTCTTCGTGGCCTTTGGTGATTGTAATATACAATAGAACTTGTCATATTATTTCGCCAAATTATAGACAAATATGGACAAAAGGATTTCACAAGAACCGAAAAATATGTATCAAGAACGCACTACGTATATCACTATAAACTCTGAACATGAAATGTACACCACACAATTTCAAAGCGTTTTTCGGAAAGCGATGAGTTCCTGTCTCACAGCAGTCACTTGCACTGCTATTTGAAATTTTTATTACTAAGTAATATCATTTGTTACCAGTTAAATGCTTCTTTGATTGACAACAGATTAAGAGTGCTTCTGTATGACCGAGGACTCCGAAAGAAAGAAGTTAGGATTTCAGTTTTACCTAAATCGTAAAAAATTTGTTATTTTTATAATCAACCACATTTCCGAAATCCGCCTTGATTTTCCCTATTTTTCAGGATTCATAAACATCCATTCATTTCATTTATTACGTAAAATATGTTTAAACGACGGTGCTGCTTGAATATACCGGTACTGTGGGAACCAGCGACAAGTGCGACACCTACGCTGAGCTTTACAGTTCGGCATCCCTGTTCGCGGATCTCCTCGTGGCGCAATTCGCGATCCTAACAGGTCTTTTTTGTAGACGAGCTTCTTCCTCTTCGAAAGTGCGTGCTCCGACTTCCGTAGCCACCGTAGATAAGCATCCGCGTATCCGCACCACTCCCTCTCGAGAATCCTTTCTCATGCGATTTTCCTTGAGTAAGACCGGCTTCGCAGTACTTACGGAAAACTGGCTGTTCCATAAATTCTTTAAAATCCGAAAGTGCGACGACCATGTCCCTTCTGCCTTCTTCCATAATGTCACGTACTGGCTCCCCGAAGGCGTCCACGAGATACTCATTGTTTCACACTCTCAACCACATACTCGCATGCTACAACTGTATCGCATATATGTATATGTGTCCGACGAGCGTTCGAAAATGAAGAGCTCCGCACTCAAAGAGTTAAAGTAGCTCTACGGAAAATTACGATAGTCCCAATCCACGATTATTCGGTAGCTTCGTTATAACCCGAGCACGGAAGGTTTTCACACTCTCGATTTGCCGATCACCCGAATTCTTCTTAGGAAACTCTCGTTTCCGGTAATTCCGCGTTACAACTGCCCGTGTAGGTCAAGGCTAAAACAATCACCCCTTTCGGCGCCCACCTCCTCGAAGCCGCAGGCCTTACCCGATTAAAGATTTTAGAGTACCGATAGTGCGTTGTGGCAGTTGGACACCCCTTTCGTACGGGTTCTCAAACCAAAAGGTCTCCGTGCCTTCGCCGCCGTTCTACTGTCTTCCTCCGTTTCCTTCTGCTACAAAAAGCTGGATTTCTGCATCCCTTGATGGAGACCGGAGGCGCCACCGTGCCGACGGCAGTGCGCGGAGATGCATGTTTTTTTGTAATGGTTTGTCCTGACGCCACGTTACAGTGTATTTAAGATATCAGAATATTTTCTCTGAGCTTGACGTAACGCTCGATCCTTCTTAAAAAGTGTCTTTAATTACTGCAAACCGATTGAAAATAAGTATCACACTTGTTTGAACACTATGCTTCAAAGGGTTAAAGTTAATAACAAAAAAACTAGGTATTGCATTTACACGTTCGATTCATACTTTTTTTAAATTATTTATGTCAGAAAAATTGAAAATTCTGTTTCGCAATTTCATGTCTACTATTAATTTTCTTATGGGTATGAATGACACGACCAGGCTTTTACATTTTTGATCAAATGCTTATTACATTTTGTTTATTCCTACGATAAATTCAGCGAAATTATCGAAAGTTGAAGAATTTTTTCCAATAAACTGTTTCAGAACTAAAACAGTTAATTTTCTTTTTTTTTTCTATATAGCTTTACCAACAGCCATTAATTACATACTCGCGTCATTTCCTTACTCGTCATTCTCTCTTACATTTGCACGTTTCTCTGATTCCCCAAATTCCCAATCGCACTTCACTCTATCCTGCCTATTGGCCATTTTATGCCTCCATCGCAGATTTGCCGTTATTCTCTTCCACAGGCATTCTGTTTCACCCGAACTATCAGTCAAGCATACTTCCATTACTCTTTCACTCTATTGCGAATACTCATATACTTTCACTCTTCACTCACTCCCCGAGTCGAACATTTTTGGACCGTTTGAAACTATTTATACTACACGAGGACATTCAGGTTGATATTAAGATTATGGAATATGATAACGTGAGTTAGCGCCAGTTTCTGCCTCTAATTAGTAGTCATATCCAAAAATAACGATTTTAGGTTAAAAATAGTTTCAACAAACCTCACTTTGAACCTCAAGGTCCTGTTTTCAAGGGACAAATATCGGGGCTCATTCGGACCAAAGATAGAAGACAGTGAGCAACATTCAGCGACCAATGGACAAACAGCATCGAGCCGTTGAGGTCATAAATCAAACCCAAAGCATCTTGTAGATTGGTCGCCTGCTGGTTGCTGCCCGCTGCCTTTGGTCCGAATGTGCCCTATTTTCAGATCTGGTCCGAAGATCATTTCAATCCTGATTTGCGGTAATCTTTTACTAGGTCTTCAATCATTTGAAATCAAGCACAAATCAAGTTCAATCAATCGCTATCGTATGTACTTGCTGCAATTGATTTTTTTTGTCGAATTATCATAAATACAGTTTAATAGAACATATACAATTATTTTATTCAATTATGATATAGTATGTAGCAGCTTTGAGGTTATTTTTTTAATACGGCTAAATCCTATACGACGTATAAAGTAGTAAATGTTATTAGATAATATTTTAGTATTTTTATACTTTGATTACATTACTTACTCAACTTTATGTAATTTATCCTCAAAATCTTAACCTTCCATAGATTTCCTGATTAGACTCAAGGTGTTCAAAAAACTTAGAGTAGCTCGCACGCCATACTAATCAGTCTAATCACACTTAGTAAAAAGCGTTATTTTCCTACGTAAAATTATTACTCTGACATATTTATATATTTGAGAGATACACGTTAATTGCGGATTGATCGGTTCACTCCTACCTGATGGACACAATATCAACGACACAATTTTTTATTTTCTAGTGGCAACAGATTTGATCGACTTAATTTTATTTACGTTTATTTTGATCATGCACGCTTAATCCACCCTTCAATCAATTGGAAATTCTCAGATGTTTAGAAAAAGCTGAAAAAGAAAATTTGCCTGGACCGTACGGGATTGGAAACGAATTCTTTGAAAATCTGCCACTTAATTGGCTGCTCTACATGGTATCAACTCTTTAGCAAAATCCATGTAAAGGATACATTCACCAGCTAGTGAATCCAGGTGAATTTAGCTATGCTGCGCAAGAAGTAATGTAAAGCCGACCCGGGTAACTACAGAGAAGTATCCCCCCTAAGCTGTATTTCACAGATTTTCTCTCTACGATAACAGAGAGACCTAAAAGCTTGACTCACGCTACAGTGCGTTTCCTCCAATTCCAGTTTCGTTTCCACAAAGGCCAAAGCTACTCGTATAATATTTTCAGCCTCGTTGCAATTACGCAGATCCATCTGGACCGTTCTTCTTAAACCGAATGCAAAATCTACGGGTTCATTATTGATTTCACTGCTTTTGACGGCGTTCATCATGCTTGCACGGTATAAATTGGTGATATTGGAAATTACTTTTTCACGCAGTAATAAAATCGAAGCGATATACATATAGGTACACGAATTTCGTTAAAGGCAGCATTTTTTTTTAGGTTACCATTATTATTCTAAAGGTTCATTTTACTGGCCATTTGCGGTAAAAGCATTTTATAAATATTAATAATAAGCCGATTCTACTGGAAACTGCAGTCGCATGTAATTCATGCTAACGAACAATGAATTGATGTGTTACAGTAGTATTGCGTTCATGTGATAACACTGATAACTATATCAGAATGGCTCGATATGCATATAGGGTAACCGACACACTCCTTACTCACAGCATCCCGATAATCGCAGGTTCGAATCCCACTCGACTCGCATACTGTATAGACATCCGTTTTTCTTAGTGAGAAATATGTGATATTTGTTCGTAAAAATCAGCATATAACTATACTGTTTATTTATAAAAACTTTTATATTATACGATCAATGCGATCCCCTACGCAATGAAAATATTGAAGAAAAAATTACAACTTTGAATGTCGTCAAACGTGTAACTTTACGTGCAACGGTATTTGCAAACTTTGTCGCCAGGCCGACGGCACTTGCGCATGCATAACCTCAGTGTCTGAAAGATGAACAAGCAGCTCGATAGAACTTTTTTTTACTCAGTATTACAGGTCTTACAATTAGTTCTATCTTCATTTTAATTTTCCTCCAATAGATACATATGTATAAATATTTTTATCGATACTCCTGTTCTATTCAAAATCTAGAAAATTTTACACGGTCAACGGACTCGAACATAGGTAATATGCGTGAGCTGACACGTTCGGCGTTACCAAGATGTCACTCGAATACGGCCGTTATTCCTATCGAAAATACGGCCTATCGAAAACTTATTTTCATTATTGTACGATGTGATTGATATATTTGAGTTTTCATTAGTTTCTTCCGAAATATTCTCTTTTTTATATAGTTGATCTAGATTTAATTTACATCGCAATGTACGCTTTATACATATATCTGTCCGAATATCACACATAAATTTAACAGCAGAACAACCAGTGTTGTTTTTTTTTTATGTAATTAGGTTTCCTGTATAAAGTACGAAATTAGAATGGTTAATGGAAAAGAAATTAGCATATATATTCATTCTTTTATCTCGGCAAAATTAATTCCGAAAAAAAGGTCCTGAATAATTTCTGTAATTTAAAACAAAAATTCTTAAATCTATCATTCTGACAAATTCGGTTGCTCGAGTGTTGAGAAGACTTTATAAACAAACAATTTTGAGTAATCTATCTGATTGTGAGACTAAAAACTTTTATAATTATTATTTGATCGTAATAGGTAAATTTTAATTAAAAAGACTGCCAAATCCTATTTAACAGATTCATTTTTACTAGATTGCCTTATTATACGAAACAACTGAATGACCATGAAATTTAATGAAATTTATTGAATGCGACCTATAATAATTCATACTGGAATTATCTTGTCGGATTTCTTCTTTAATTTTTAATTGCGTCCTATAAAAGTGCCACATCAGTTACTTTGGGACTTATATACAGATATATTTATGTCAAATGCACCATAGAAAGTGAATAGACAGGTGGTGCCATTTTCTTAAATAACCCTATATGTATATGGTTCACGAGTTCGATGTGTTTTTTGGCAGATCGAAAACGAGGAAGACTCCAAAGGGAAAAAAAAATGTTCTGTAAATATCACAGCATCATGAGTGATATGTGTGGTTTTGATCAGTATTCATAGGAATAACATTCATTAAATGTGATCATATTTTTCATTTTGCAGTAAATATATTCTTGCGATAAACATGATTGCAAAGAGTAAATTTTATATTAAAAATATCTGTGAAACTTACTGTTGCGATATAAAAATACATAGGAAATTAATTAAAATGCTTATATTTACTGAAACACATGAAAATATAATCGACATAACTACATATATAACTGTATAATTGAAAAAAATTTTAAAGAAGATACATACGCGTGTTATTTGCGTTCAGTGTACACAATTTGTGCTGCCGGAAGTGTTACTCTAACTAACTGCCATTTTCGTGATGCTCCGAATGAAGTGTCGCACTTTACCAATTGAGCCCTCAACCCATTTTATTAATATTACTTTGATTAAAATTATATTCGTCGATATATATATATATATATATATACACACATGGAAACATACGGAAGTTACAGGTCTGGTGGATAAGTGGGTAGAATGTCGAACTCTTCAGTTCGAGCATCTAGACAATCACAGGTACGAGTTCCACCCACAGCAGTGCTAACAAACGTGTGTATGAATCATGACTTCCACACAGACAGCCATTTTTTTTAATTTCCTCCTAATTACATTATTATCCACATAATTACCAATAAAACTCATATCAAACACACACTGGAGTAATATTTAGAAAAAACTTCTTTTCTGTATACTGATTCAATTAGTGTGCCTGCATAACCGCGTCTAATTATCGATTTCATTGACTAATTACTAGAACTTCACTGAATGTCACTGGCTAATTTATAAGCGCAATTATCAATGAATATCCACTTATTCATTTTAAGAGAGTGAAATATCGACGTACTCGATAGCGTAGCTCTATATGACGTTTCTGTATGACGGTGCCATTTTGCGTTTTAGCAATGCGTGAAAACACACATGACGTAGTTAACAATCCTTCCGCACGCTGTCGCGGGCCATAGAACTATTATAGGACTCCGTGCGTCAATAGTGCTCAATGGTATACTACGTGGAAGTGCCTTGGACTTTAGAATATACTATGAACGTTCAATAGTCGAAATTGTGGTCTAGAAAGCGAAATGGTTTGAGTCATAATTCAAAAACATACAACTATTAGGTATATATAAACGCCCGATAACTAAAGGTGGATTGTGACGGATGAGCACCACTGCTCACCACCGACTACTACATTACTACCTGGTTATAGCCTAATGTTAGGACGGTCAGTGGAATTCGGATTATAAGAAATTCGTCGCTCGGGCAACGAATTTCTCCACCATTACGCAGCGAGCTGTGACGATCCAGATAATCGCCGGATAGCAATTTTATATTTCACGTGAATTCCAGAAAGTATTGGTGGATTGGTTGGTAGCTGAAGATCGATCTTGAAGAGTGTATTTTTCAGATAGTATCGCTCACAATATCCGAACCACTAACAAACTAAACCACGGAGGGTTGGTTCTTTTATGCCAAGGAAAATAGTAGAAAGTAGGGTTTGAAGAAGCAGGAAATCCTAGCTTTAGAGTAACGGGAAAGATTGGCAAGGAAATGTGTTTTTTTTTGGAGCTTTAATATTACGGATTTTGGGAAGTACAATGCAGGATGTATTAAGGAAAATTTTGGGAGGGGGGGAATACATTTACGAGCTTCAAAGAATGGAAAATATTTTTTATATACTATAAAGCGTATAATATCTCAAGAATATACTCTGAAAGTTTTAAACTGAAATTCGAAGCCGTTCTTATGTTATGGTTTGCGAGCGTAAGGCGTCCGCACAGCGGCTCGGAGCGCTGTGAAAAATTTAAACACGGTTTTTTTCAAAAGTGCATTTTCGAAATTGATATGCGAGGTAACTCCAAAATCGATTCGTCGATCTTAATGAAATGTAACACACATCTTCTTAACATTATTTCCCAGGGATTGAACCTAAAAAAAAACTTTGAAATGTAAAAAAAAGTTTTTAATTGTAAACAAAGCAAATTTTTCACGAAAAATCGGAATTTCAACTTCAAAAGCGTGCCATTTCATCAATTCTTGGTATTCTTTCAATCAGTTAGATTCAACCCCAGTGATTTTTTTAATTAACTTACAAAATAGAATAGGATTTTCGATTTCAGATCATTACAGTCGATGCTAGGATGCACGCCGTACGACAACCTCTTTTTCTCGAATTCTTGAATATACCAAGCTATATCTCCGTCATGTTGTGAAGAAGAGAAAAAAATTTTCGATTAAAGTAAAAAATAATAATAAAATGATGTCAAATCTCCATAAACGTATAGCAATTCTCTACTCTTGCAACAAAAAAAAAAAATTCAAAAAAATCGCTGAATTTCAGGCTTTCTAAATATATTACTCCCCTTAATGGGATATTTTAGTAGGGTTAGGAATAACGGTAAGAAAACGGTATGCGAGGAATAACGATGGGGGTTAAATATTGTTGGGAAAAAAAAAAAGTAGGATTGTGAAGGACAGGTCACGGAACATAAAAGAGCTCGGGTATGGCACATGCATGAGTGGTGCCCGTGAGGATCTCCGCTCCACGTTACAAGCCAAACGTGTATAACTTCACGCGATCGTTTGTTCGCTTATAACGAGAGATCCGCGCCAAAGTTAAGTACGACCTGATGCACGGAGTTTAAGTGGCGGAAGCTATAAAGCTCAGCCAAGGAGAAAAGAGGAGAAATTCGCTTACGAGTTCGCTTATAACGAGGAGGTACTGCGCTGACGTTCGCTGCGACCAGGAGCGCTGAACTTTTAGGCAAAGAAAATCTGTTGCTCGACGGCTCGATTTATTTACACCCAAAAATTTTCCCATCAACTTCACGCAGTCGCAGTAATATCGTGTGTTGCTGATACATATTTTTCAGTACCTTCAGAAACTTTTTTTTCGATATTCATTTACCTTTTCGTGCAAGTGACAAATGCTGCCTCAGGATTTACACGCGTCGTAACTTCTTCACTAAGATATGAGTAACAATATTTATTTCTTTTTTTTATTAATTTCCTATAGAATAATCGAAAAGTCGGGCTTCCAAGAGCCCAAGATTTTATCGAATCGTTTCGAATGAGTTAAATACTTTTAACAAAAGTACTTTTTATACTTAGAGTTTTAGATGTAAAGTTTCCTCGCTACCAACAAGAACTTACGTTGTTCTTCGGCTTTATGATCTCTAGTGGACTCGACCCTAGTGTAAATTTCTTACTCTAATACTTGACTAAGTAATGCTGAAGTTATGGTCTAGGAAGCACAAACGCGAGGGCGTTTTAACTTGTGTTGATTTCAGAATCCAATATATCTATACTTGCAAGTACCTAAAAAGAATAGATATATGTAAAAAAATTATTTTGTCCTAAAAGATGGATTGTATTCAGTTTAACATGAAATCAGCATAACAATTGATTCACAGTATTCGAGAGAAAATATTCCTTATTCGTGCATAACAAATCCTAAGAATAATTATGAATTTATTTATCAGTTTTGCACGCTACAAATACAAGATATCAAATCGTCTGCAGAAATGGAAACTGAAAAGACACTTAAGAAAATGCCCATTACTACGCGTTCCAAGTATCGAAAATCTTAATAATTTACACTTTTATATTTTACACACATGAAATAACGTTTATCAGTGCAAAATTAACGTTATACGAATTTGACTGCTTCAACATATACGTAATAATTGCCCTATAAAAATTAACCTTAATCATATGTTGGAATTTTGACCCATAAACCTTACCCATATTTCAGTAGTATGAAAAACAACCCTTTCTAATGTCTCTCACCCCTGGGTAGGTTTTAAGAGATTAGCACTTATAGGAATTTCTTTCTACACCATTTTTACAACAAACACATTATTGCTGCTACTGGTTTTAGATTCTTATTATTATTGCTCTTGCAAATTTCAATATATCCCTCCTTCCTAACAGTATCGTCGTATTTCACGAAGTCCGTTTTATATGCAAAACGCACACTGATATAAATTACTACTACTAATTTATAGCTCGGTTCATAAATTTAATTTAAAAACTAAAATAAAAATGACGAAAAAAAAAACATACTGCTTGTTTCTAAAAAAATAGGTTTATCTGAGTTTTACTCGTATTTGGTACGTGCGTTATGCTCATATCCTCCATCCCTTGTAGCACAGAGCTATAAGATATGGTGATGCTGGTCCGAGCTGCGGGTTACCACGACATAACAGGACTTCACCAAATAAAGTTTTACAAAAGGAATTCCCGAATTGCAACGATACTGTTAGGAAAGAGCGATATGCGTCCCAAGGATGTCACGTTTAATTCGTGGATCGATTAAACGTTAAAATTATTTTACATCAGACAATTTCATCTTGTATACTGTGCTTTGTATTAGGGATACTTCAAAAAGTCTCCCAAGTGGAAGTAGATGTGCTTAAAGTCAGGCTAGAAGTGCCGAAATAATGAAAAAGGATGCTCCTTACTCAGGTATAACCACAAATATCAGTGGTGCTCATTGACTAAATCGCTTATCACACAGCAAATCAAAAATGTCCGATTCTAAAATGAGAACCTCGAAAGGATTCTTGATAATTTTTCCACAAGCACGAAAAAGCGATAAGGAATTCAGTATGGCAATCTCGTCGTATTTAATGTTGAGTGAGAAACCTGAAACTCTATAGGAAACTTAACGTTTCCACCAAGAGTAAAAGTAATTGTCACATTTTAGCTGAAGGGAATCCTAAATTTATGAGAAAAAAAAAATATTTACGTTAGTTTCAACAATACTAAAGTTACGATATAATTCTCATACGACTACCAACAGAAAATTGATCAATCAAACTAAACTTTTTTTTTATTTGTCAAGTGCAATCGGCATATCCTATACGGAGAATGATTCAGATCAGATGCATCAACTGAAGTTAGCCTGTATATTAAATTTCTTTGGTACAACCAAATATACAGCTTTCCGTTATTCTTTCTTTGAGAAAGTTTCATATTCAAGTCTATGATTTTTTAACACGATGCTAAGTGACGAAATTTTAATGTAATAAAAACCTAATAATTCTTGAAGACTATTGTCTTACCGTGAGAATAATTCAACGTCAGAAGGGTGGGATAGAATGTGCCAATTTTTTCTGAATGAATAATTACTTTTGTCACAGTAGTGTAATAAAGAAATGCTATTTATAACTGAATTCTCTTTGTTCAAATCTATTATGATTTTCTGTATTGTTTAAAAATCTGTTGTTGAAGTTTATTTAGGACTGACGAAATTCAACTTAGCTCACTGTTTAACAAAACAAATCTCAATATTTACGCACCGCATACCTGCGAGATATTTACTGTGGCTGACTGTACCCCAATTACCCCTATGCTACGCTTGAGGGAGAGTAAAAACTTTTGGCAATGAATTTCCACAATATAAAGATGCGTTCTGAATTCTATACCAGTTACGGACTAATTGTCAATGGCGAGAAAATCCTATATTATGTTACTAGGGAGGATTGTTTATATAAATGGATTTCAGTCTTTCATCTCATTCGTTCGTCTTACCTCACACGCAATATTTTTCCTCCTGTTATTGTTATACGCTGGTCACGTCTATT
>JARPRH010009594.1:0-13308 GCA_031763665.1 Calameuta haemorrhoidalis
TTTAACATGTGCCCTAAAGGAATTTGTGCGTTTCTCGGATTTCTCGTGATCTACGCTAATCGGATTGGTGTGTGTGCGTATACTAATCAGTGGGCCGCGCATATCGAGGGAGGACCCGAAGTCGCTCAGCAAGTCGCACGTGACCACGGTTTCCGATATTTAGACAAGGTAAGACTCAAATTTCTACTTTTGACGTTTTTTTAACTGATACATTATCGATACAGTATCGTTAGATGTTATTTCGGGGGAAAGTTTGGAAATTGGAGTGAAAGTTTGCTTTCCTAACAATACCCAAGGTTCTGGATAATTTCGTAACGAGAAAGTATCTTGGCAATTGTTTGTTTATGTATGTATACGTGGAGAAAAAAATTATCGTTAAATATATCGATTCTTGGTCATTTATCTTTACCGCGTTCCGATTCTCAGATCGCGAAATTTTCGGCAGATTCTTTTTCGCGTATTTACTTTTCCCATTAGGGTCGTTTCAGTCAATTTATAACGGCGCGGGTTCGCGCGAACTTGCACTGCCGTACGTTTTCGAAGAAGAGATCGAGTGAAACATGAAAGTGCGTACGGAGAGAAAATTTTGCAAAAAAAAAAGATCACGAAAAACGAAAACACGGTACAAGAGGGAAATGAGGTTGAAAAAAGGATGTCATTGTACAAAAAAAAAGAAAGCTTAAACCCTAAATTCCAGGTACTTCTTAGCAGCTCTATTCGACAGCCTCAGGACCTAGCTTTACCTCGTCATACAAGAGACACGTGGTTTTTACATAAATGTGTGTATATCGGTGTACGCGTTCTCCCCGTAACACGTGTAGACGCATGTGTATTGGCTGCACACGAATGCCATAGAAAATTGTACGCTGCATTTCAACGCGCAAAATCCTCGAGAAAAGCAGAAAATCCAGACTTTCCGTCGTTTCGGTATTCAGCGAGCGGGATTGGTATTTGGAACGATCTGTACTTTATTGGGTTTCTTGATTTTTTTTCTTTCTTTATATACAGTGCATATCCTTTTTTTTTATCTTCAATTCGTTTTACTTATTTTTCGTGTCACTCAATGTGCTTATTCACTGTTTGTGTCACTTTCAATGTATTACACTAGTAACAAAAGGGTTGACACGCGTACAGGGAACCACTATTAAAAATTTGCCTATGACACTCTGTATATACGGTATACGGTTCACCTTGACGCACGTGTACTGTTGTGCAATCTCTAACACAAGTAACGTCATTACCGACCGACTACTGTCAGACGGTTTAAGTTGCGCAAAGTTCCTGGTAACCCTATCGCGCACCGTACAGCACGTTTGATCATTTTGAAAATAATTTTTCGACTCCAGAGACATTTTCGTACCCACTGGGTAAATAATAAAAAAAAAAAATTGCCTCCGCCGTCAGAACTTGATTCGTTTAGCGCCGATTACATTATTACAATAATGATGACTGTGAAATAATTTAATCGCGAGCTTTGATCGTATATTAAAATCAATGTAAAATCTGTAGAATAACAGCGACTCAAAATTGACCACAGGCACGTTGACCAACTGCGAAAATCTACCCGTGCGTCAATTTTTGACGTCGCTCCTATTACCAACCTCAAACTGTATTAATTTCACGCGAATTCTTTTTCACCGATTTAACACGCATAAACGGAGCTTTAATGAAAACCGTACAGAGCTTCGACGTTACTTTTTGCTCTGACGCTGTCAACCTAACCTCCAAATTTCTGTCTGTCAAACGGGATAAGAAATGGTTCCTGCCACACGCGGGTCGCTTACACTGGCCTTAAGGACATTGAAAAACAAACCACGGTCGTTGCCCAAGAATGGCAAATCCGTATCACTCGATCCAGCTGCTACGGAGAACAATACGTAGTCGTAAAGTGTTCACGGTCAAAGGTATCATTCCTTATCCATTGACTTTATCTTATCCGCTTGGATACGTCACAGGCCGAGAAATGCTTGTCGGTCAGCTGATTTTTATAGCTCGGATTTATTAGCTGTACTTGTTTACGTTATCGGAAAGCTCTGCACTTCGCTTTCGAATTGACACGGGCGCGAGGGCGCATGCGCGCTCTACGAGGACAGTTAGGACTTTCCTATCTCCTCTGTGCCAACATTAGTCACGAGCTGGTACACAGATTAGTACGGTTTACGTGTACCTATGGCCACTGCGTATGTACAACTTGTGGACACGTAGGTACTCGAATCAAGATACTATCGGGATACTGCATGGTATTTTAACCTATCGATAGGTTAAAATGTCAATGTTAATTCTACGAGCCCATTTACGTCTCTTTGCACTCTGCAAAGTATTGTCAAGTTCGGAGCTATGATAGCGCAGTTTATCTATCGACTGAGCAAGTATGTATATCGATTACCCAATAGCATCGAGATTCCCTGACACTGTTGAGTCTTTAATCACCATAGGGTCGTCGATACTAAAAATTGTTGACGTTTTTCATACGATTTATCGTTGACAGCCACCAAATGAATATGGAAATATCGTACTTGAGAAATTTTTTTTTTTTTTTGAAAACTGATATTTCGAACGTATCGAGCATGTTTTTTTTTTTTTTAAGGATGACCCACAGTGACCCGTGCCACGCTTATCAATGCATTATTTATCATATTTAATCTCCGTCCACTCGACGTCCCGGAATGACTTGTTATCGTATACCACCTGGGTACGCGCGCACGTGGTTCGTTTATTTCTCAGTAGTGTTGACACGTTTCCAGCGTAGCTGTCAGACTGGAAGAAAACGCACGTGGGTGTAAATAGTAACGAAAAAGGTTAGTCGAGAAATGAATTTTCTCCGTGTTACACATGAATTTTGGAAAAAAAAAAAAATAAATGTCCGACTCGTGTTATTTGCGCAATTCATATTTCCCATTGACAATACTTACGGGTACGCTGTTATCGATTGCGCTAAATTCTAGCGACTCGATGTTTTCCATTAACCCCGGTACAGCGCGCTTAGACATTTTCTCGTTAACGCTACAATGGGTTTCGTCCTGCCCGCGCGATATCGTCGTTATGTCGTTTGATTAAATTTTCTAGCAGAAAACGATTGAGCGCAACGCACGTGGATATAACGATAAATTCGATTGGCTTGGATTCGTGACGGGTCGCGCAATCCGAGAGAACTTAATTGTTCCCGCCGTCAAAGCGTTCTGATCAATTAGCCAAATTTTCGGGCTATTGTCACGGTTTGCCGTGCTGTCTAGTAATATTCCATAGGGTCGCTGCGTATGCGCGTTACAGTTCGTTGAATATTTAGCGCCACCCGTTATAGCCTCTTCCTCCTTTAGGAAACATTCAATCGACGGCTGGAGTCGCGGCTCGTCCATTGGCAACCAAGTTATTTGACGTTTTCCGCCTCGTGTCGAGGAAATATTTTTCAGGGACGGACAAAGCGATGCTGGCGCCCCTCCCGTACGCAGGTAGGGTGGAACTCATTGTCAATCGAAAGTTCGGGATTCGGACCCTACTTCCCTTTCGGAATTAGAGTGAGAGGATTGGACAATGAGATAAAAAAAAATATCTACGTTCTCTTCCTTTCAACCAGGGACCCGGAGCTGCTTTCAGTCCCTTTCGAATTCCTCTTTTCGTACACATCCCAGTCTCCCGTTCCCTCGACTCCCCCTTATCTCTGGTCCCTTTGAAGATCCCGGGTACCTACTCGGTCAGCACCGCTGGGCTCTTGTATCACCTTTTCATCACTCTGAAATATATTTTTATGCTTGTCAAAACGTAAAAGGAGACTTACGTTTGCCGCACTGCAATACGGGTTGCAAGATTTCGGACGAAATTTGAAATTAATATCTTGAGACTTTTGATAACGTGAATTAGTGACTTGTCGAGGGGGACCGAAAAAAAAAAAAAACTGGACCCACGAGTCAGAGACACCTGGGTGTATCTCGTAATGGTGACTCGATTATAAAAACAGGTAAACTTTTTATACTTGCATTTTTTCTCGATGACTCAAACTCGCTTTGCAACCTATTGCATAACTGCACCTGGTCCAGTCGATATCAGGACCGCCGCGAGGCAGGTGCAGTATCGCCGGGCTTGTTTCGCCAGTAAACAGACGTCTGGTGCGGAATCAAAGGGGAAGGAGTAAGGACCGCGTGATAACAAAGACGATGCGAAAGGACCGATGGAAAAGTAAAGGAAGATAGGACCACTCGGAAGGAGGAGCATTCGAGATCGGGCATTGAGTATGTAGAGAGAGATAGAGATACTGGGCGAAACATGACGTCGCGGTGACGCTACTACCACTGCCTGCTCCTAGTAAAAGTTAGGGGCAGTAGCGGTGGTTAGTATTAGTAGCAGCACTGACGGCATTAGTATTAGTAGTAGGCTGTAGAAAGAGGACTCGAGAGATAGCAGCGACTATAGAGTCACGGGAGAATCCCAAGCAGTTTGACCAGTCTGAATTCCCTAACCTAACTCTTTCGAGGAGAGGCGCGCCCTCTTGGACCTTCTTCAAGTTATTTTCCCAATGTATCCCGTGGGATATATATCGTTCGTTCCGAACGATTTTCTATCCGACGTATCGGAACTTCACTTTCTGACAACTTCGGTCTTCTCTGTCGGATATGGGCGAAATATAGTAAAATATCTTTGACACAGGTTGCGTTACGTCACTTTGACATTAGACGCGGGACTGCTTATAGGATTTTTCACACATCGGCGATCGTTGACGTCCTCGTGGCGGCGGATGTTTAGGGGGTGGCGAATTTATAGGAACTCTCGTGAAATTTTTTTTTTTTTTTTTTTTTTTCCTTGGTCTAGCGTCACTTTTATATTGTACTTATTTTCCAAAGCCTCCGTCTGTATAGATTGCCTGAAATAAGGAAGTCCTCGTTGATTCGTATGGAGAGGTCTTTTGTTCAGTTTGCGAATTTTTTTTTTTTTTTTTTCAGACGCTCGATCTGTTATCTATTAATTTTGACGTAACGACGGCGATGACGCAACGTGCGGGAAATTTTACTCGTTGAATTACAGATCGAAAAATTGTCGAATGGGACGTTATGCTAATGACGTGTCTCTATCGGTCGTGCTTTGCCGAAACGCATGAGGACACTTTGCCGAGAGTTCATTGAACCGCGAGACTGTCTCCCCGCTTCTGCGCTCTAGGCGGTCATTGCTCGCGAAATGCATAGAGAAGCTGAAAAATTTTAAGATTTCGATCCTCTTCGCCGAGCGCTTTGAAATAACGTACAGGGACACTCGTTTAAAGTGTGACGATTAATTTATTTTCTTTTGATATCGCGCCTACGGTGTATATGTATGTATATATTTTTTTGGTTTATTATGACTTTAACGTTAATACTTTTTTTTTTTTCAAAATTTCTCAACAGCTGATAATTATATATCACGTCCATGAACAAAATGTATTGGGGCGGAGGGACATGTTTCTATAGAGTTATCGTCTAACGAAGTCCCCTGGATCATACGTTTTTATTCGTACATCGTGGTAAGAGTGCAGACACACTTGTCTTTCAATTATTTAGTCAATTCGACTGTCTCGAAGGAATCGTCGAATTGCCGAACGTGCGAGTTGATTTTGAAAAAGAGTGATATAAAAATTTATCAAATATTTTATCGAGTCTTCGCAGGGTTATGTTTATCGGCAATTGAAAGACATGCAATCGAAAGATTGAGCATCGTCCAATGAATTTATGGTATTTTCCAGGGAATTATGAGGTTATTAGATTAAACGAATCGAATGAGAAATTAAACAGTGGCGCTTGGCACTTTGTAAATTTCTCTGTAATCAGTCGATTCGTGAGATTTCAATGTCACTGCAGACTGACGAATACGATTGGAGCACTTGGCGTGAAATTCAATGACGTCATGTACAAGTAGTGTCGGATTCGATTTTTTGACTTGTACTAAATCATTAATCGCGGCAGGATCGTTTTGGAATTTTTGCCCGCTATACGTTGCTTTTTCATTCACGCACTTTATTTCGTTATCTCCAGCACGATTAATCCAAAAGGTGCTTAATTATTCTTTAATGAATTCAACTCGTTTCTCGCTCAGTGGCTAATGCGAAGTCAGGAACCTTCTTCTTCTTCAAAAAAAAAAAATAAAATAAAATAAATAAAAAGGTTAAATTAAAAAAATTATCATATTTCGAAAACCAAATTCCAATGACAAGGTTAACACCGTGCTACGTACTTTAAAGAAAGAAAATACAATGCGCCTCGTTAACTAAAATACACGCATATCGCTAACGACCACTCTAACCTAAAAGACACCCCGTATGACCATTTATTTTTATATGTAATTTCATTCAATATCCCTAATATTACTCAATATCCCGATTACCGCATTACCAATTATCCGTCGCAGCTCGTATATTTAATTGCAGTATAAATTAAGTTTGCGCACTAACATAATTACTGGCTGTGCACAGTGTGGGTCGTTAATGATCTCCTGTGCTCAACGAATAACGAATAGCTCGTTGACTTTGAAGCGCCGTTCCTGAAGCGAGTGCGTCACGTGACATAATGTCAAGTGCAAAAGGTAGTTCATTCGTAGTTCTCCACTAGCTCTTAGTACGTGATCCGATTACTCGGAGCTTATAATTAATGCGAGCTTAATTCGATACCGTAAAGCGGCTGCAAACGCTTTTGATTTTGGGCAGGAAACTTGCGCAAAGGAAAAACGAACACGTGCGCGTGCAAAAGTATTCGCATATATATGTGTATATATATACATATATATAATGTTGTTCTTTGTACAAGAGTGTATTGTCCGATATACCTTGTATGGAAGGAAGAGTCAGTCGTTTGGCCCGCTGCTATTTGATTCCCGAAGAAAGAAAAAAATGGGAGCAGCTCTTGAATGGCCGAGGATCAAGAAAAGCAAGAGTGCGACGGGACGCAACGAAGTAAAGAAAAAAAAAAAAAAAAAAAGAAAAAGTTTAATAACAATAAAAAGTATAGGAAAAAGTTGGCCTGTCTCGATATCCTCTCTTTCGGTCCGATACGTTTATACGGCGCCGTAAGGATTAGAAGATTAGGAAAGCATTAGGGAAAGAATCCAAAGCAATTTGCGAGGCTACGAGAGCAGGACCTGTATCGTATCTATACTTTGCCGAAACCTACGGGATTTACAAAAGTTTAACGCGATCCCGTCGGATCTTTGATTTTTTTTTCAAAAATTTTTTTTTGTCACTACAAAAAAAGTCTAACTTTCTTGGACGAGCGCGGTCGATACTTTTTTTTAGCTTTGACGATCTCAACGTCTTGTCCTCTTGGCCGATATCTTGGCAGTTACTTATTTTTCCGGCCTCTCGGTACTTTGACTTTCTGCCTGACGCTTTTGAACTTCAAATTATTATTCTTTGATCTCGCGACAACAGCGCCCGTTACTCTCTTCGTTATCGCGAGAACTTCAACTTTCGTTAAAACTTTATTTCGAGCCTTTGAACTGGGCTGCTGGGCATTTCTCTCCGACTACCGAACAGTCGAACTCTCTCTCGGGCTTCTTCTTACTTGAATGGCGCTCGAAGTATTTAATATTCGACTCTGTCCCTCGTGCAAAACAGTACGATATAATTAACCTTGCCTTACCTTGCCCTCCTCTTAAGTAGAAGCTGTCTTGGCACTTGCTGCTATTAATAGTAACCTAGATTTCTTGTCTACTAACTCAGCCACTAAAGGCCCTCCCCCACCTCCTCCTCCTTCTGCAACCTCATACGTAGTTACGGTAAACGCGAGTCTTCATTGAAGCTCTTGCACTCGGTCAAAGCTAACTTCACTTCGGTAAATGCATCTCGAATCAGCTTAAACGAACAATCTGTACACAGTAACTGGACCAGAGCATCGCCTCTTAAAACTATCGTCGCTCACGGGACGAAGTAAGGTCTGCAAACTGGAACACATCCACTTTATCGGTCTTACCATTATTTATTATTAATTAGAATTTTTTTACTTATCCTCGTACGTAGCTGTATAGCCAGCGAAATTGTGTACGCATTATACATATACGTATGCATAAATAAGCACTGTACAAATACATAAGTCAACACGTGCTTTAATTTGCATATGTTGGGCCATACTTTAATTTGCATATTTCTCTTGACTCGTGCCTTTTACTAGACCTCCCCCTCTACTCCTCCTCTCAGTCCCCTTGATCATCTTGGCTCCATCATTTCTTATTCTCGCGTGACAAATTGCACGAGCTTTTCGGCCGAATCGTCCGAAAGCAAGTGTCGTTCTCTCTGGCGCTTATTGCCACTTCGCTATCGCGATTCTGATATTTTGAAGTTTTAAGCTTTTTTGCCATTCGCGCTGCAATCTTAGTCCACTACTGTAACCATTCGGCTGGTGTCTTTTGGCTTTTGCTTTTTTAATCGGCTCGACGTTCATTTCGAAAAATGTGGAAATTTTAAGAAATCGACACCTATGCTCGGGCCGGTTCAATTAGCGAGGTCGAACGGCTAACAATTGACACTGATACGGATCAATTAGCGGGTTAGCGGCGCGCTTGGGATTTCTCGAAGTAAGCTGACTGGTCCTACGCGTTTCTCAAAAGTCAATGACTTACTTGACGCACCGACATTCCAGTTACGAGTGCGACGTGTGTTGTTAGCTGGTTCACAAGTTGGCTGTGTTGGCTGGTGCAGTTAACTGCTTCGTTAGACGTACCAAGAAATGCCAGCAGTAGGAGCCACAGTCGATTTACGAGCGAGGTACTAAGTTTGGGGGACTCGTTTACATTGATACTCGGAGGAGGATGACCCCTCCCGGCGTAACATTTTATTCGAGGGACTTACGTGTAGCCGATCCCACGAGTTTTATGTGCTTTTTTGACAGTTCGAAGGTAATAGAGTGTCTGACAAAGACGCACGTGTCGTTGCATAATGTATTTGCTACGAAAGTCAATATGCGTCCCTTTTGGGTAAATATATGTATGTTTTTTTCTTTTTACGACTTTAGCGTACAATTATGTTATTTTATGAGTAACATGCCTGTGATTTATTCTTAGGCCTGCATTAATTGCGAACTGTCAATAAATACCGATCCGCACTTGTGGATCGAGCATAGGACTGGATTATTTAGATGCTGACAACGTGTCAAGTCAATCGTGACAACTGTTCGAGCACGTGTCACTTACGTGAAGAAAACTTATGATCGCTACTGTACTCACTGTTGATTTGCGCGAAACGAGAATTCTGCAATAAAAGTGAATTCTCCTTATTGACTCGTGACAATCTGCTTCAGACTCGACGCTTTCTTGATCATTATTGAAAGTCTAGAAGTTCTCGTGGGAGCCTGCGGACCTAAAGGAAACTGCACAAAACGACTCGTTATCTCCTACGGGTTATTAACCAATTCAGCTTTAAGCTGCAAGGTAACGAAAATTCGTCTTACTCGAGGAATCGGCCAACTTCCATCACCTCCAGGAGCAGTTCGTCCCTTGATTTAGTGGGGCGGTAAGATCGCTGAGATAAAAAAAAATTTTTCTAAATCACACCCATCAGTGCAACTCGATAGCACGAAATATTGCACTTTGTCGCGCAGTTATCTTTCAAGTCGCCTGTTCGATTTTAGCCAATAAACTGAAAATTTATCCAGATTACGGGTACACTACGTTATCACGGTACACCAAACTTGCTCATTTAAATTGATAACCACCATTTACGTTTATTGGTTACGTTACTCGACGTGCGCTCGGAATGAAATTTTTCTAAAATACGTACACACGTTCCACTAGCGTCCCGTCGTACGAAATCCCGATTGCCCATAAATTGGCGATAACGCGGAGCGCAGCTACAATGGGGCCTGCAGCCAGCGATACCATCAAGATAGGTCGAGTGTCCCAACGTAACTTGTACCTTTTGATCAAAAATCCCATCGTGGCTCAAGAGTTAATAATATCGAGATCAAAGATCAGTCATTGGCTCGGCTGACGGGCATAAACGTCACTCGATATACATTATTCATCGCAACTTAGAAACTCATCCAGTTTCTCTGTAAAGCCTTTATTCTCCTCTGTTTTATGCTTTATCTCTCCTCCGACTGTACCTATTTGCAATTGTACCTTCCGTGACAAAAATTTTTTTTTTCTCTTCCCCCTTTAACCTTCTTTTTATTCGTTTCTTATACGGATCCCTGGTGTGGACGAAGCTTTATTAAAGCTCGCGTCGAATATCCACTCGAAGTATGCAATTAATTGTTCGTTCGATTTTCCAGACGATCGAAGCATCGATCAAACGTTAAATACTTCTTGACGAATGGGAAATTACGAGATACTTCGAATTTGCTAGTAGTAAGGGCAAAGGTGCAATCGAAATAACTCCTTGGATAACGTTTGCTTGGTATGTGTCTATTGGTTTAATTACATCATACCAGGACAACTCGAGCAGACTAGTGTCAAGTACATTTTATCACTGTATTCGCTTCGATTGGATGAATTGATTAGAGTTACAGTTGTCAGGCTCCAAATGGATTATCGATAGTTTCTCAGAATATCACTGAGTCGTTTTAGATTGCATTGCTGATAAAATGGGGGTATTGAGAATCGATTCATTTAAGCTATGCAATTATTTTTTTCTCTCCATTCCTTTTACACTGTCGATGTGCATTGGATCGTTCGTAAACATACGGCCACGTATTTCGAGAGACATGGCGTATTTCTTTTTTTTTTTTTTTTTCATTCGCAATTTATTTTAGTCCCGTTATCTGCTGTCGCGCTTATCTACGATTCGAACGAAACTTATTAATTTTGCTGTGTTTACGCGTAACACGTGCTCGTGATTGTCTGGTTAGACTGTAAAAACAGTTTTTATTTTGACTTTTTACTCCCACTTTACACACTCGTATTTGATCCAGAGACGTATAAGAAAAAAAAGTGAATGCTCTGGGCGTTCTGATAAAGTAATAAAAATGGCGCCCGACCGAAGATAAGGAAATAGCCTAAATCCTACGTAAATGTCTCTAGGGACAAACACCCTTTCTTACGTTTGCTTGGATAAAATCTTTGGATCAGTTCCAAAAGGACGTCGAAACATTTTCAGCTACCGAATATCTCCAGTTCTATATGGGATACTTAACCCTTTACGTACTACGGCATGTGTTATAAATAATTTATAGACTCTACTTCCTCCTCAATTATCTGATTGCCTTACATGGCTTTGTGTACTTGATTCGATTAATTTAATTATTACGCTCGTTCCAATGATTTGTTTCTTGTTACGTATGCCACGTAACGTTTCTAGTTGAAGTATATATGTATATATATATATATATGTGTATACACACACGCGCGCGCGCGCTCGCTTGACAAAATGCTACTCGCTTTAGTTTATTTGACTTTCGTATTCGCGGTTTACGCGAACGTCACTTCTTGCGCAATTCCGTGCGTTACTCGACATTAACCGTTATTACGATATTTTTCATGAAATCCTGCCAAGTAAAAAAAAAGCGACCAGTCTCTCTCGATTTCACGAGAAAACTTCATCGAGACTTATCCGACTGTACGAGCAATTATTTCAGTGTAAAATATTTAGCGCTAGATCGATAAGAAAAAATACGCGTCTTCCGTCGAAACTGGTTTTAGCGGTACACATTGACGTATCTTATACCTACAGTTATCCGAATGCACTGCAGAGCGATCGGTGCGCCTCTTCCGGCGAGTCGAGCAAGCAAGTAAACGGAAAGTCATTTAAAAGTAATTTTCAAGTGTGGCCAGGCGAAAAGTTGCCGGCGTCGAAAGTTCGCGCACGGGAAGAACGAAAACCGAAGTAATTCGATCGACGTCGATTCACTTTGGAATGACTCGTTCGCTGGAGCTCGACAATCATCGGGTAAGTTCGAGTCCCGGTATTACGCAAGCGATACTTGTGCAACTAGTTGACTTTCTTGAATGCAGTGACGTGTCCTTATGCAAAGACGCACGCAGAGCTACTTTTACGTTATTTTCATTCTCCTTGACTGTCATTCCATTAATTTCCTTGAGTCAGTCGATTAATCGAGATATTTAATAATCACAATGGCCAGTTGCTTCGCTTTTAATTTCCATTATACGAATCCATACCGTGTACATACACGTTTTCCCTATACGACTTCACGCGCAGCCGGATTCTGTTTGCTCTATGTTTGGTTCCTTATTATTTTTCTCGCACTTTTAACGACTCTAACACGACCTCGTGGCCTCGTCTTATCATTGAGGATTGCACGAGCTTAACGCCTTTCACTGGAAATTACTTGTGCCGCTTAACCTTGGCATTTTAATAATACGACTTACCTGTTTGCCGAAGCACGTTTACTGGGTATGTTACGGAGTGTCTTACGATTCTTGTTATTTTCGGTACTGCCAACTTGTGCTGCAATAATGTCTGGGGCAAGTTGACGGTAACGATACGCGGAATAAGTGTACTTTACCTTTGAACACAACGCTCGGCAAAGATTGGGTCTGGATTGACATGAGAAAATCATATGTACAGAGGGTATAGCACGGCTTGGGCTTCTTTACCGTATACGGAACGACTGATAGGAATTTTTTTTTTGGGGTCCGTAACGGTTGCATTACTGAAATCCATTTCGACTGTGAATATTCCTGCGCGAAATGGGCAATTTATTGGAACGTGGCGACAGTCTGACGATCCAAGAATAATAAGGAACAGGAAGGGAGATGAGACTCCTAGTACGGGAAGCAAGAGGACGCCGTGAGGAAATCGGACTGAATAGACGCGAGGCCGTTCGTGCCAGACGCTAAGACATCGGGAAGCTTCGGGCGAGATCGGTAGCGTTCGGCCCGAGGGCTCTGCGAAGCAAGCTGTCATTCCGCTGCTTTGGACGACTAGAGCGGAGCTAGACTCGATTGACATGTTGGACGTAATTTTTTTTTCTTCGCTTCGTATATGTATACGGTACCTAGTAATTTCGGTGACGCATCGCGTCGTTGTCGTCGACTCTTAGAAGAAGTTTTTATACGAAAGCTGAGGTCCTGTTGCGGTTTAAATAAAAAAAGAAAAAAAAGTGCGGAAGACAAAAAGTTGAAGCAATCATTTTAAAAGTACTTCCATTATCGGGGAACACGTGTTTGACGTCAAAGCTCCACATGACGTCACAATGATGATGTCAAACTCGTACGTCGCTTATTTGTAAAGGCTTAATGACTTTTTGTCTACACCTTTGCCTCGCACAGCCCATGGCCAGGAAACGGGAGACAAAAATAATTTTCGTACGTTACGCCGTGCTGTTACATGCCGCGTGCCTGGATTGTGTAACGTTTACGAGAGTGCACGCTTAAGGAACACGTGAAGCGATTCTCTTGAAA
>JARPRH010009632.1:0-13292 GCA_031763665.1 Calameuta haemorrhoidalis
GTGCAAGGGAGGAAATCGTCGAGCAATAAAAAAAAAAAGAGCACGTGTACCACGTGCCGCGAAAGCGTGAAAATGATACTGAGGGTGGGTAGGGGAGGTGGGAGGAGGGGCGCGCGGAAGAGGCTGAAAGAGAATCAAGAGGGGTCCAGGGGAATATGAAGGGTTGGAATTTCTCCCGATTCCCAGTCCCCGGGTTAGACTAGCGAGTCAGTGTAGAGAATCAATGGCTGCTGGGAAATATCGAGTCGAGTGTGGATGTGCAGACTGGCTGGCGTCTTTTTTCGAATCTTTCTCTCTCCTCTCCCTGCTCGCATTAGTTATAAGTTAGGGCCCCTTTTTATCTTGCGAGACTGTCTACGTTTTACTACCGTCGACCAAGTCGCCGGGAACCCTGACAATATTTCTTGGCTTGAGCGATCGCACCCTTATGACCTATCCGCATGTGTCCCTCCTTTGCGCTCTCTCCTCTTCGTTGGACTCCTTATCGTTTTCTCTCTCTCACTCTCTTTTTCGGTAACCTCTACGGGCCTCTGTATGCTTCCGTTGTTAACGCGTGCCAATCGATCGTGAGAGGAAGGAAAATTTTTAGTGCATGACAAACCTAGAAAAAAAATTTTCTAGTAAATTTGGAAAAAAAAAAATTGATAAAAAATTCCCGTGGAACGAAGTACATAAGAAGGTAGGAGGGAGGCAGTGGTTGGAAGTGGGAGAAAGGCAAATGGACTTGGAACCACCTAGTGGGATTGAGGTGTGGGGCACGGAGGTGGGAGTGGGTGGGGAGGACTTTCTTCATCAAATCCCAATGGAACTTTGGGGATGCATCGGTTTGATTAAGCGCTGGTGGATTTTGCAAAATCTATTTCTCACGCTCGAGGTAAGGGAGAATTTAATTGGCTGTTTTTACATTAAAATATTCATCCTGCCATCAAGTTGGGATTTTAACCCCTTTGATTTATCGTATTCTCTTGTACGATGCGTCCCTGGGTATCTTGGGCTTGGATATAGCGAATCGGACATAGGGAAAAAAAAAGTGAGAGGGAAAGCGCAATAAAGAATTATAAAATTTGCATCGTGCTGTTGCGAGAATGACGACACAATACTTTTAATTTCTTTTGGCAAATTGAATTTGCGGAAATTCGTAAAATTCAAAAATCTGAATTACCCCGTGTATCCGCTACGAGCTTTCGAGCTTCTCTTAAATTTACATGAAAATAGCAAAAGGACTGCGAATTTATTAAGACTCGAGGGAGCCTTGGGTAAGGAAGTGGCAGATCAACCCCCTGATATCACAGGTACCCTAGAAAGACGAAGGGTCTAAGGGTTTATCCCTTTACATTGAAACAGGAAAGAAATCACCGAGCGAGATTTCAAACCTTTTCCTCCTTCGGTCATTTATTTATTCATTCATGCATTCATTCGTTCCCTCGTTCCGTTCCGTCTTCGTTCGTTCCGCTACATTCGGAAAAGTTAAGTGAATTTAAATATAGAAGACAAGCTGAAAACGCCCCTGAAATCTCTTGTTTTAATATACATCCTTTCCCTACTGCTTAAGCGGGTATTAGTGCTGGAACAAGCAGGGTCAGAATTCATTTCCCTTGTTGAATATAAAAAATTGCAAATCCACCCCTTGCATATATCGTGCCTTTTCAATCTGCTTTTTAGCAAGTGACTAGCTCGCCGAAGCACCCAATACTCATCCTATAGATTCCGTATAGACGTGCGAGTTGCGCGCGTCAAATTTGAGAAATTGGAATCGAAGGTAGAAAAGGACCAAAATCGTAGTTGAAAACGATAAACAAACTTCGGAAAAAGAAAAAAAAAAAATTTTTTGCTTTGGTACCTGTAAGGCACCTGCGAGATAAATTCTAGTTACAGTAGCAGATATCGAGTTCAGATTCAAACCTATTTTTGGTCTGTTCCGAGTAAAAAGTATTTTTGCTTTCTTTGTTCTCCTGCTTGATAAAAGGTCAAAAGAGGGGATAGCGCGAACTCGGGGGTTGAAAAATACGAGATTCAGCCAAATAGTTCTCTACGGAATAAACGAGACACGTGGAAAAAGAATTTGGTTCCATTCATACTTTATTTTTCAATATTCATTTTTTCTCCCTTTTTACCCTTTTTTTTTATTTTCCCTTCGATCCTCCACGAAAACGCTTTTTTTTTTTCAGAAAATGAGAATTAGTCGAAATCATTGACAAATTGCTCGTTAACCAGAACATCAATTCTACGTCACAGGTTCCCCCACCAGTCGCTTATTTAAAATCGAAAAACGTTTCGTTTCTCTGTAGTCCGCGTTTAATTAACATCTCCCGCTCTAACAGCCATCCATAATCCCACCCCACTCCTGGGAACCCATGCTCGTTCACAGTTTAAAAAAATAAAGGTCTATATCACAAAAAAATTTTTTTTTGAAAATATCTAGTCAAAAGAACATTTCCGAATTTTCTTCGTATTCGATATGTCCAGTCTGACCCTGTACAGTACGTATCTACTTGGGAGACGCAGCGGCCATTATTACAGACACGACGTCCTGTACATCTATACTGCGATGAATGCGCATGAATTAAAATACGTAAAAACAGCGACATTTGCATGTATGAAATATTATTTATTTCATGCAGACGCTTTATGATCTGCCAGACGGTAAAAGGCAGCTGCGACGTCTACGGACTTTATTGGGAAATAAACGCGCAGTGGGATTTCACCTGTATCGAGCAATAAAAAGGCAAATCCTCAAGTAACGTTCTCCCGGACGTTGACACAGTCTTCTATACGGGTCTATTGTTTTGCATAAATTTTTCAAATATTTCACGAAGTAACGACACTTTTTTTTAATGGCTGTATATCGCACGAATAAACATCCCCAAGCATTATGATTATTCAATAAGGAGTGCGCCTGAGGTTCAATCGAAAATTGATAAGAAACGATAAAAAGTAACTATCGATATTTATTAATAAATAAAATATTATTTGACAGCCAATTTTTCAAAATTCTACTTCGTAATTTCAAATTTCACGTTGCAACAGACTGTCAGCTGTCATTTTAATGACGTTCATAATTTTGAAATAGCGAGATAAGATGACGGACAGATATCTATTTCTGAGCCATGCAAACATAACCTAATCTCCATAATCTACTATAAAAATCCAACTCACCGAGATGAACACAGATATCCTTCCGTGGCAGCGGCCGGCGCGCGACTGATCTCTTCCCCAGGAAAGCACCCCTGGTGCTGCTAGCTACACCGGCCACGTGCTTCGGCGGTTACTGCGCATGCGTGGCACGTGGTGTTTTCAACGTCTTCGGCTTTCCCCTGCGAATCCTGTGAATTTTTGACAAATACGCTCAGTCGAGGATCAGCCCTCGAGCAGATTACCAATCATTATCGATAGAGTCCTTACAACGTGTATAACATACAATTGATCAATAAATTTTCGAACAGACCCCCCAGGCGCGGTCAAGGTTAATTGATTTTTAAAAAATTATAAAATAATTTAAAAGTCTAGGGAATTTTTTTTTTGTTTTCATCGAAATTCAAACTGTTTCCATGAAAAGGTCGATAAAGTTTGGTTGCTCGACAACCCATGTAATTCGCTTGGGGTTGCCATCCCCTTGCTAATTTATTCGGTTCCGGATCCCCAGGAAAGTTGATACCGAATAACATCATGGCGGATTCGTTATCGTGTCGAGTGCGACGTTAACCCTTGCCTAATTAGGGCTCGGCTCGGATGAACGTTAAGGTGGTTGAAATTTTTCGGATAAGCAGAAACCTCACGATTAGCCCTTAACTGCTCGCGAGTTTAAATTCAATTAAGATTTTATTTCATATAATATATTTTCTCTCTTACAGGGATTTTCTTTTTTTCCTCTACCCCTCGTTACTAACGTTTTCCTTATACCAGCCTGTCTCCCCTCATTCCAATAAATAAAAGCCACGTGTGTCGCTCGTGAAATATTTCAGCCTAACTTTACTCGTGAATCATTCGTGCCTGAATCAGCAATTCTTACCCCATAATACTTTCTCTAATATATATATATATATATATATATTGACATATTGATATATGTATATCAATATACAGTATACACACATTATCGCAGCACATGTATTCTACATGGTCCGATAAATCATCGACACTCGTATACTTATAGATGTGTGCACGTAACACGTATTTTCACTACACTGATGCTTCGTTGATATTTTTATAGGTTAGAGTAAAAAAAAAAAAAATCAAAATATCTCATAATTTGCCGTTCGGCAAGGCATCCTTAACGATCCAGTTGCTCCGAATATAGTCAGTGTATGCTGGGATATTTGTAAAGCGCCAGCTTGTGAGACCATACAGCTTCAACGAAACGGTAACGACTTTCGAAGTAACGTGGAGGAAAATGAGGTTTCCGGGAATAATTTTTGGAGCTTCCGGTGCAGCTTATTTAAAAAAAAAAAAAAGATGCGCCGATCGGCCTGCACCTGTAACTGAATAATTCGCAAAGTTTTCGTTACTTTTTCTTTTTTTTCCAATAAAATCCAACAGACGTATTTTCATGGTAAATATTGAAGGTGTATAAAATGAAAGAGGGTTATTTGATCTTTAGGTAATTTATGTTGATTAAAAAAAATTTGATTTTCTGATTTACCGTTATTACGGGCTTCCTTAGTGCTCGCTATGCAATAAATAGCAATGGGATTCCGTTATTCGTTCTGAGGCGTTATTACTTTATATCGTCGTTACTTAGAAAGCGTATTACGGTTGCGTGTCTGCTGCTCACCTGGGTCGGGTTATCACCCATTTAATAACGTGGATATACGCCATTGCGTAAGACTTCGCCAGCGTACTGCCATATATCAAGATACTTTATTTACGTCGAAGCAATTTCTTGAAACTCCGCGAGAAAGCTTCTCCCATTTCGCTTCCTGTTTCTTTTTTTTTTGCTTTTTCACTTCCGGCGAAACGGCTGCGCAGTCGTCTCGCGGTATTCGGCTGATAGGACGGTAGAAAGACGGAAGAAAGAAGAAGCTGGATGAAGCAAGAATTCAGATAGCGTTAAATTCGACATTTATTAGTGAGCAGCTCGCACGGTCGTTTTAGAAAATATCTCATCGAAAAATGATTTTTTTTTTCTCGTATCTTAAAATTACCTGATATCAATCTTGAGTAAAAAAAATAGCAGCCAACTGGGACGCTACTTTGTAATTCACTGGGAAACGTCTGTATTCATTTTTGACGAGGGAAGCTGCGGTTTAAAATATCTGCTTTCTTCCTGGAATCAAATAATTAATTAACCCTCTGTTAAGCACTGGAGGACCGATATTTTTCACGAAAAATAATTTCCTTTTGATGTTGAAAATTTATAGATACATGTAGAGAAGAAATGTGTTGGGTCAGGTCAGGTATCTTTGGGTTTCTTGCAGAATCCGAATTGGTCCAGACTTGGCACTCTAAAAGTTAAAATGAGCGTATTGGTTGAAAGGATAGAGGGGTGGGTGAATTTTTCATTAATATAGAAAAAGCATCGACTGTCATTGACGTTATTAGAGGTCCATGAATGAAAGCTCACTGTGTCCAATCTCTATTGGGGAAAGTAGAGAAAGTCTAGAGTAGTCGATTGACTCGCGAATCAAGTTATTTGGTAAAATCAATAATGACGTCGATTGATCCGGGTCGAAGGGATGAACGAAGCTTTGCACGTTCTTCGCGAAATTGAGATAGAGACTGCAAAGCGTGAGTGTTCTGAAAGTGTTGTTACGGAGAGTCGGAAAGGCTGGAATGTGAAAGTCTGAGAAAGGGATGTCTTGGTATATGTTAAGGGACGAATGGCTTGGCTTGGAAGAACCCATGATAACAGAAAGAAAGGGAGCGTGGAAAATTTATGACATTTGAGTCTTCGCGCCACTGAATTTCCAAATAGCGAATTCTTATTGACGGAGTCACGCAGGAGATTGAAATCTCATTAGCAGTCATAGGAAAACTTGAAAATTCGGAATTACATTGCATTTCGTATACTTGGTCCATCCTCTTACGTTTTCGATTTTTATTTTATTTATTCTTCGTTTTTGATTCATAAACGTATGATGATTTTTCTTTTATTCTCGTCACTACCGCCAATACCCCGAGATATTAATTTTCCATCTTTAGGGCATGTGAATTCCAATTTTCATTCATGGGGTAAAGGGGGAATGGAAATTACTATTTATTAGTCGCCTCTAGCATGGACACGAACCTCAAGCTAATGTTCGTTTTACGTTTCGATTCGGAGATAGCAGTACGCGCTTGGCGATACAACCGTGCGATGGCGCTGGCATCGAGCGTGGTAAACACTTGGTGGTTTCAGCCCTCACGATTCTATTGAATGAACACGTGTGCGTTGAATGCTCTCAAGGAAAGAATTCCTTAAGAAAAATCCATTTATACAGACCGTGAGCAACTGGTCATCTAGAAATATGGAGAAAAAAATACTTTGGTCTCCCGTCGATTTCTGGCAGTAAAAAAGTAATACTTTACCCCATGCTGTCTCTCTGGTTTCCTTTCGTTGATGTGCGAATTTCGTATTGCGAAAATGGTTACGGCCACCCCCTAAGAATCGAGGGTCGCGATTCGAATAAAGAAAGATTATCCACCACTGCCGTTATTTTCACTCGCGGTCGAACGATTCATTGCAATTTTCTCTTTAGAGACTTTCTCAGGCGTAATTTGAAAAAAAAAACCTGAAATAAAAAAAAAGTCATTCAAAGGCCAATTGTATTCTCCAGCTGTTTTTTATGAATTTTTGTGAATCTTCTCGACTGCATTAAAGATTTGCGAAAAATTATCGTTCTCAAAAATCTCTGAATTATATACTTTTTTAAAGCTACGTTTACTGAGCTGCATTTGTGCTTGAAATAAAATTTCAAGTAAAAATAAAAAAAAAGTAACGTCGAACTGTTCGCCGAAATTTTTGTTTACAACCTTCAAAATAACGAATTACCAGAATGTTGAATTTTCACGGGGATCCATTTTCTCGGATCCTCCCCTAAGGATTTAGGGCCATAGAAATATTTTGTCGAACTCTCGAGCACCGGCCGTACAAATTAATAGCGTGATTAATGTGAAGTTGCGCCATAAAAACTGGCTCTGAGCAAGAGCAGCCCTACAACATAATTTCCCAGCGAATTCCATTCAGTAGGCAAAACTGTCGAGTCCCAGTCTGGGAAGTTTTAAATGACCTCAAATTCTGCGATATGCTCGTCTGCCACGAACAATATTCCGTTTCGACAAGATCCAATTATTAACGAGACAAACCCGTTGCGCAGAGGGAAGTTCAAAATAGTTGGAATAGGTTACGCGATAACGACGTATAACGATATTACGTAATAACATAACAATAATAGTAACGAAAATAACAACAATATTCATAAAGCAGTCTCCCCTAACGCTATCCAATAACCCTATTGTTTTTAAAACTTATCCATAAATTAGTTTTGATTTTTCGCCACGGCAAGTTGGCAACCTCGTATATATTAAAAGAGCCGCAATAAAAGCGACACATCGGGCACAGCGTTGCCAACGATAAGAATATTTAAATGGCAGCAATTAGCCCCTTGATGATGGAGATAGGTTTTATGCGCTTTCATTTTTTTTTCCCAAACTCGGAAAATGTATCAGTACCACTTTTCGTAATTGCCTGTCTGATATTAAAAAAAAAAAATATATATATATATACTGAATCAACTTTTTCCCCCTAATCGGCTCTTATCTCTCACCGATAGCAATTCAAAACGAAATTTGACCAGCAAGAACTTCGTATGCCCTGAATGCCTGTAACGATACTTACCGACTGAACGAATTTTTGGAAAATGACCCTCTTGGTATAGCAGCTCAAATACTTTTACGAATTTTCATAGTTTCTTTACGCTTCGTTTCGTCACGTCGAACTGACTTTTTCATCGTCCAATTAACGTGTTATTATGTAACAGATTCGAATGGCTGCTCCGTTACTCACTAGGCTGTCATTGATTACTCGGCCAAGCCGTTCAGCAGCGCCATTGTTATCGGGAATCGTGTCACAACAATTGATCCAAACTTGCCTTGAGAACAATGCTATTGATACGTGGCAATTGTTACAAACTTGTTAAACATTTAACAGCTGTTCTCGTGTCACGTAAAAGCGATCAAACAGGCAGTGCAACGACACTCGAAAATTGAACGCATTGCTATTTTTATATCATTGACGTTCACTGACATCCACAGCACATATAACTGCACTCGCACTTAATTAGCTACCAGACCGCAGTCGGTTTCTCACCAGTGGCAATTTTCCACTGCAAGAACAATTTCAGATTCTCTTTGCGAAAGAAATGACGTCGATTTCCCGAGTTTCTTTACTGTTTGTATTTTTGCTCGTGCTTCTGCTTCTATACGGTCGTGACGTTCAGGTATTGGTTGTTGTTATTGTTATTATTGTTATTTACGATGGTACCTACCACGAAGCTGCTACTGCGTTTCTCGCCATTTTCCACTCGTTCTATGCTCCATTGTCGCCTTCGGAATTATTCCGTTAATTTATTACAGCGATCTAACGGGGTCGTTTCATGTTTCCATGAAACATACGCTTTTGCAGGCTTCTGAAAACTTCCTCGGCTCCTTCTTCAGTGACGTCACGGATTTCCTCGTGTAAGGATTTCGAAAATGCAACATCGTCGGTCAACACTTATCCGATGAATTTCGATCGAGGACGAAACAAAAGTTTTCGACACGATAAAGACATCCGAGAGGAATTATAAAGGGGAACTGGGAAAATAGTTTAACGATAATAACCTATACGGATTTATGTTATCGTGGTAACTCTTAGTTTAGAAATACAAAATTATTTTTCGTTCTGAGCTCAGGACTTTATTAGTAAAACAAATTGAGACAAAAGAAATCCGATAATAATATACCCCGCGACGTGACGGGCGGACTGGATCGCCAACGTCCTTACCAGACCGAAGGGCCCCGAGGCGTCACGGGTTCTCCCGAACTTTACCGAAAGGCGACGGAAACACCCGAGCGGTCGGGGACCCGGCGCCGTTACGAAAATCACGAGGAACAAGACTTTCGCGAGCAGCCCCAAAGTGTTGTGAGGTGATAAATAAAGAGAAAGGAAAATAGTGCACAGGAGAATAAGGAGGAGCGAAAGACGACGTGGTAGCGAGAGACGAAAGGGAAAAAGACAAGGTGAGATATCAACCTCTCTCAGGTATGTACAAAGAATAGTTTCCAAAGCAATTAACCTTGAAAAACATAAGAAAGGTATATAAGGGGGTGGTTTCTTCAGAAAGGGTGCTCCGATTTAATCGCGACAAGGCGCATTCGACAGCCCAAAAATAGCCCAAAATTCTAATATATAATAAGTTGATGTTAGCATTACAGGTGAGTGAGATCGGATTTGGTGGACCCAGCCAGAGCCCAACCTGGGTTCACCAGACTCGTTTCTGGGTGATTTCTTCAGAAAGAGTGGTCCAATTTGATTGCGACTAGGCGCATTCGACAGCCCAAAAATAGCCCAAAATTCTAATATATAGTAATTTGAGGTTAGCATTACAGGTGAGTGAGAACGAATTTGGTGGACCCAGCCAGAGCCCAACCTGGGTTCACCATACTCGTTTCTGGTTGGTTTCTTCAGAAAAAGTGGTCCAATTTAATTGCGACTAGGCGCATTCGGCAGCCCTTAAAGGGCCCAAAATTCTGATATATAGTAAGTTGAGGTTACCATTGCAGGTGAGTGAGAACGAATTTGGTGGACCCAGCCAGAGTCCACGCTGGATCCACCGCACATCCACCCTGCTAGGGGGTGATCCCTAAAATCAAATGTGGGGTCCAAAATTAGCCCTAAATTAGCCCTAAATTATGCAAGTGTTTCGGTTGAAAAAATCAAATGTTGTGGACCCAGCTTAGTTCACATGCAATTTGTCCTTTCGCTGAACTTGGTGCATGACATTACGTGGTACTATAGCAATACACTGCATGCAATTATTTTAGATGTACGCGCTCATGACTGCCCTTATCTGTCTTCTTGTTATCAATTATTATGGTTACCGTAAATTCGCGTTATTATTTATTATTTATATAAAATACTCGGCGCAGTGCACTACACTCGAATTTAAAATCCCTGTACTTTTCGCAATTTGCATACGAAATGGAAATAATATCAGAGATAATGGAGCGTAACTGAAAAGGGGTGTCGAAGCATAAGGGCGGAGGAGGAGAGGAAGGATGCTGTTACTACGAAGGAGAGTAAGAAAGAGACAGAACTCATTCGTACTCTGGGATATTCGCAGATGGTAAAAGAATAACAACGTATGTAAGTGTTTCAAGATAATTTATTCGACAAATATGATAATGATGCAGTATATAAAGTACAGATGCGCATATATGGTTTGTGAAAGATTAGAAATAACAATGGCATTAAAGCTGTATTAAATATATCACTGCAATGTAATATACTTGTACTATGTTAATGTGCGCTACCACGTTGGACTTTTCCTTTTCCAAAGGACATTTTAAAAACTTAGTTTTCAAGGATATACTAGGAGGAGGGTGATGGAGACATAGGAAGGAATAGGCGATTCGAAAATTGAGTAGAAACGTTTTGTGGCAGTAGACAGGGAAGATATTGTTTAAAGGAAAAAGAAGAATGAATACGCAAAATCGTCTCCGTCGATAATGCCTATCGCGTCGTAGTCGAGTTGAACGTGATTACGAACGTATAGCTTAGCGCATGTATGTACCAATGACTGATGGGGTGTCTTACGTCTATCCCACTAAGCTTGCTCGGTGGGAAGGGATGCATGTTGTAGCGTCAAATATCGTTACTCCGAACGTTCTGGCGGTGCTTGCACGGGCGCCCGTGGTATTTCTTTGCTGTGGATCTTGACTAGGGGTAGACCTTTTACGTTTAACTTACCTTATCCCTTTTGCGCTTTCTTTGTCGCTCGACCCCACTTTCTTTCCTTCACGAGGTCCTCAATAAAAAGCACGGTCCCTGTGGGGCCTCGGAGGAGTCCTAGCTCCCTTGTGGAGAGGTAGGACCCTCGCGGAAATGGGCGAGGAGGGGTCCATTTCGCTCCCCTATTCTTCCTACTTTTCCTACTTTTTCAAGTGTTCTCTTTTCTCGCTCCTCCCGAATAATCTGGTTCTCGTGCACACGTTTTACGTATTTTCTTCTCTCCTTGTTCCCTCAATCCTTACCATCTCTCTTCTTTACTCGTTCTTTTTAACAATCTTCCTCCTTTTTACTTCAACATCTTCCCTGGTTGCTGATACCCAAAAGTTTCTACTCTATTTTCGAATCTCCTATTTCTTCCTATGTCTCCATCATTCTCCTCCACTGAGCCATTTCCAATAATACCTGAAACATTCTTAGGCAGCAAGGGATATATGAAACACAGTAGAATTGCAAAAAGTGCGAGCTCGTTACGTCCGTGCTTCGTTCCATCGCGCATTCCTGTCAGCTCCCACTACTACCGCACCAAAAGAAATGAACAAATATTAAAAAAAAAACTTTTCCTGCTTTATAAAATTTGATTTTTATTGATGCTTTTCACAACGTGGGTTAAAGTAACACACACTTGTTCATTTAGTCGGTTCGCGACATCAATGTCACAACGAAGGGACTTTTTTACATTATAATCCATAAAGCAGGAGACCCTTTGAAAAACACTGATTTCGCGGACCAACGATAGTCCACATGGAGTTATACCGCTGGGTGTACGAACATACATATAATTTCACAAAGAATTCCATGTGATAGTGAGTTTATAATTACGTCAGCATCCTTAACGTAGGTAAAATCTGATATAACGAAAAGACAGTTTTAAGTTTCCTTTTCATGGTTTTTTTTTCTCGTCTCGCAGTTTCACTTCTTTAAGGCGCCGCGGAAGTAAAGACGCCATCATGGCTTTTGGGCATAAATTTCATGTACAAACATAGAAGACACGTTCCCTACGTGAGTAATGAACTTATCGCAATTCTTTTGAGTTCATCTTAATTATTTTAAGAACTTACATAATTAAATTCTATTGCCTGATCCACGAAATAACGAAAAATTGAATTGACATATGTGACGCTCGTTTTCATTCTTTTTAACGATAAAAGTATACGCAACTATAAGCGTGTGAATCAAAGAAAAAATTTCAATCGACTTATATTTCACGATTATTTAACCAACTTATATGATGATAATATAAGGACTTTGGATGTTACCCATCTCGGTCAGACACGCCGAAGTCGGGTCGAGTAGTTTAGACTCTTGTAATAGACTTTGCAGATGGACATAATAGAAATAGTTAATGTAGCATCATATATTCATTATAGTATCCCATAATAATATATTTATTACCTATTATATACTTAATGTGTATGATTTTTTCCTGCTTTCCTCAGTATATTACTTTTTGCTTGTTTTACCTCGTTCCTCCCGACTGTGTGTGAGATGATAGTTAGGAGACTGTGTCAAGTTTAAGTAGCATACATCACGACATAAGTATCATCCTTATCAGCCTTATTACGTACTGCTCATTACATTCTGCATTAAATCTTCCATCCAATTAGCGAGCAAGTGATATAAAATGCACTCACAATTCAAGTCTCTCCTGATTGAAGTCCTTTCTCATCAAGAGAAGTGCCTTGAGTCTAGAGGGATTCAATACTAATGGGTAAAATAAATTTAAGCGTAAAACTATTAAGGACGAGTGAGAATAAAAAAAGAGAATGAATACATCCCCTGAAACAATCGGTCGATCGACCTTGCATAAATTCTCGTTACTGGCAACAGAATAAAGAAAAAACTAATCGAATTACCATCGTCATCAATTAATCAGTGATCGATCATACACTCACACGTACACATAGTAATTATAATTAGAATTGGTATAATCTGTAGCCAGTCCTTTGGATAATAAAATTGTTATAGAGGCTCGTATGGTACTGCATTTCTATAAGGAAAGAGAACTAAGTATATTATTCGTGAACAGTGTAGTCGATTTTCGTGGCATTAGCTACTCTCAAGTATCATTATTGAAAAGTAATGATTTCATTCGATAAAAAAGGATAAACGAATATATCAGTTGGGATACAAAAGTATAAGTATGCGGTTTAAATCAGATGCACGGTCGTGTATTGCTAGTATCGTATAGGTACATTTATATTATTTTACACAGGACAGTGTTTACGCACGATTTCTCTTGGATATCGTCAAAAGACTATATTCAGGTTGACAGTCCACATACTCGCTTTCATTCTTTTCTCTCTCGTTCTTCTCTCTCTCTCTCTCT
>JARPRH010009695.1:0-13282 GCA_031763665.1 Calameuta haemorrhoidalis
CTTTTCCTTGTTTGCCTCACTGTACAATTTTCTGTATCGTCGCTAATAATGCTGTGAAAGAAATATATATATACACATATATATTTAAACAAAATTAGCATCTTTTATTACTTAAATAAAGTGTATAAAGGAATTGTCCGAGAATGGAAAGAAGGTTGTTGCACGAATGTTGTGTACTTTTGTAGCTGGTGTACGTTGATGATCAGATTCTTTTACCATTTTTCTGAACAAAGGCGCAAGGAAGAATAAACAAACACGTTCATGGATTCTCCGCTGATTTATTTAATGTATTTATTAATATAATGAATATAATGCATGTGAAACGTTTCGAATGATTTTATCAAACCAGATTCAGATAAATTGAGAAATTACATTTCATACTTGCAAACGAACTTTAGACGTTGCGTACAGTCACGTGCGTCGTAACGCGAACAGGTTTTGATGGTTCCACAACCACCGATAAGTTTAGTACTTCCGGGCCACCAAGTTTTATATCCTGTGTTTTCGAGAGACTTGGACTGTACTGTATTCCAATCTCTGTTGCCCGTATCGCGGAACCCGATCCAGACTCCAGGATATTCCGAGAAGGACAGCCGTCTTATAAGAGATTTTACATAAAGTGCTTCCTCGCGGGAATCTATTACAGTCAGGTCGGCTCCATCTGACTTGCACGCGGCACGAGCTTCCTCCCATGTCTTCGGATCTGTGTAAAGCTTATAATACTTTCCGTCGTGCTCTCTAAAATTAGAGACAAATTTTTACTCTCTGAATTTGCTTATAGACAAATTCATTAATTTCGTATTTGCATATTACTTACATATAGCCTGGTGGTGCCTGAGGGATGGAAAGAAAATCTGAAACAAGAACATTTTTTTATTAATAAAAGAATTCAGTGATTAAACTTATTACTCTGTACTGTTATTTTTTATCTCCCTTAAACTTCGTTAGTTTTTGACGAATCCATACTCTTAGGAATTGTACGACAAACATGACTCATGAGTACAGAGTCAGGATTAAATCAATTACTTACCAATTTCTGTGTCGGTACCTTCGTTCACAAATTGCGATAATGTTCCTCGAAGAAATATACAGAAATACGTTGTCAAAAGAATCGCCTTCATCTTGTGCTCTTTCGATGCTGCTTTGATCACAAGTGTATTTTCAAAAATTTTTTTATCTGTATTTATATGGAGGACATCGGAAGCAGGATGTAACGGATGCGGTGCTCTTATCTTTTTGGTTTTCCTCTTGCATTTTCTTCACTGCTTTTCTGCACAACTGCCCTACTTACAATTAGTATGTTTTTTTTTTCATGGTTTCCGGATGGAAGCCACGTCTGTGTTTAACTTTATGCCGACATTTCGCAAAAGTTTCAGTCTGCATCATCAGAACTAGGAGACTCCAATACTGAAGTTCCTTGTTAGGAAGTCTTAATATACTCATGATTGCTCACGCGGAGCAGTTATAATTTAATTATAATTTAATAAGGGCTAGGAGCTGAAGCTTCTTGTTAGGAAGTATTAATATACTCACGATTGCTCATGCGGAGCAATTATAATATAATATATAAGACTTCCTAACAAGGAGCTTCAATATCGGAGCCTCCTAGCTCTGCTCTTGAAACGTTAACGTAACGTAAATCATCCACCGCTCTCGGACAACAACGAAATAGCGTCCAAGAGGTTGTAAGCAAATACAAAAAAGGTTGAAGTCCAAAAATCTTTTCTAAGACTACTGTCGAGTAATTAAAGATTGGGCAGCTGAAGGAATTATAGAACTCGTGCCTCCTACAGAATCGAAAGAACACAGTTATCACTTACCACATTGACACTTGGTGAAGGAGAACAGTACGACGCGTTTAAGACCCGTTTTCGATGCCTTAGCGAGAATCAAGAATTCACCTTCACTGAATCAGTGTCTTAAAGTCGGACCAAACCTCATAGAGTTGATAACGACGATGTTGTTACGAGTTTGAAAGAAGAAAATTGGAGTTATTTTCGACATAAGATGGGCTTTCCTCCAAATTAGTGTAACGCCAACAGATCGAGACGTGCTATGTTTCCTGTGGTGGAGCGAAGACGAGCCAACGAAGGTTGAAGTTTACCGACATTGTAGAGTCATGTTTGGAGTAACGAGTAGCCCGTGTTTGTTGTCCCACCTGGGACAAAGAAAAAGACACACTGGTGCTGACGAAGGCCGCGTTGGAGGAGACCCTGCCCGAAAAGATAACGAAACGAAATATTCTATCAGTCACGCAAAAGATATTTGACCCTATTGGTTTAGCGTACCCGATACTGCTGCGTCTCAAATTATTGTTACAGAAATTATGATCCACTAATCTGGATTGGGATATAGAGGTACATGAAGACGTTAAGGACGCATTCAGAGATTGGCATGAAGAGCTGAATCTTCTACAAGAGTTAAGACTTCCTCGATGGGCGTTCGGAGATGAAAAGAAAGGAGACGTGACGTCTTTTTACGTTTTTGTTGACGCTTACGCTGCGGTATTATACTCACGCACCGAGACTTCGAATGGCACTAAAGTTCTACTCATTGAAGCAAAAGCAAGAAGTGACGCCAAAGGGTAAAACGACTATACCTCGACTAGAACTTCTTGCCGCAACGATAGGCGCAAAGCTGATGACTTTCACGTTAGACGCGTTAGATAAGTCTCAATCAGAGAAACGTTTTTGGAGCGATTCATCGACCGTTTTGGCATGGATTAAATGCGAGAATCAGTGGGCTACTTTCGTGTGGAATCGAGTGCAAGAGATTCGACGCTTGACGAAATCCGAGCAGTGGTATCACGTATCCGGTTTAATAAGCTCGGCCGATCTCGCATCTCGAGGATGCAGCGCTAGGCAACTCTATGAATGAAAATGGTGGGAGGGCCCAGAATGGTTCAAAAGATCACGTGATCAATGGCCGTCAGCTGATTAAATCATCAAAGAGAACGAGGTGAACCACGAGATCAAAAGGTCGTCGATAAAAGCGAAGAAAAGCGATGTGCCTGTCCAATGTAATCTTACGATTACTAATTCTGGTGTGCCGATCCACGATCATAAAAATCATTGGTATATGCAAGGACTTTCTAATTGTGAGAAAAGTCTTGGGTCGAGCCTGTCTGACGTTCGAGGATCTTACCACAACGTTGTGTGACTGCGAGGCGATCCTAAATTCGCGCTCAATCACTTACTTATCCGAAAATCCCGAAGAATTGGTTCCATTGACGCCGGCGATATTCCTACAGGACATACGTGAAGTAGGAGTGCCCGACATCGATAATATTGAAAAAAATCAGTTGAGCAAGAGACACCGTTATCGCCAAAAACTGCAAGAAGATTTACGACGCCGTTTTCAATCCGTGGATTTGGGACAATTATTTCGTGCGAGAAATCCAAAAACGAGCACAATAAATATACGGCAGGGTGACATCGCTTTCATAGGTCACGACAATCGTAAATGAATAGACTGGCCCTTAGCTCGAGTAATCGAGGTCATACAAGGAACAGATGAAATTTAATGTACACTGTCAATCACCGGTGATCGACGCGACCTGAACGGAAAGTTCAGTGTCAGCCACTGGCCCCTCATATGGCAGTTAACGTGATAACGGCTGAGCGTCAAGCACAATGCACCAAGAGTAACCTGAGGGCATATAGTGCAGTGTGTAATCGCTTGACATCGAATTATGCACCGTATGTCGTTCGTCATGCAAGGCTGCTTCATCAGCGAACGTGAAGCATCCCTATCGATATTTAATAATCTCTATCAATCCGTATCATCGACAAGTCCCTCGCCAAACTACGATGTATCCATCTAGCGGATATCAGTAGAATCTATCATCACGTCGGCCGCGAGTGTCCTTCGAGGCCTCGACCATGCGAATTTTCGAAATTGAATATTCGAACACTATATACACATATACTCTATTCTAAGCGAGGGACGAGGAATGAGGCAATTTTGTCACGAAGGAACCGGAACTTCCGGAATTTTCTTCTTTTATATAACAGCGAAGCTTTATGGGGACTTTGGCTCGTTTACGGGACCACACAGCCTACACCGTAAGGTAGGACTAATCGATGTCCATATTCTTAACACTCCACCCTACGTTGCCCGTTTTTTTAAGACTACGAAGGTAAATACATTGTTTATATTTTTTGCTGGGGTATCGCGGCATATCGCCCTACCTTCTGGGGCACGATTTAATGGAATTACGCAAAAAGAAGGGACAATGATGGTAGCTGGTTTGAATTATTCTAGAAAAAAAAACATGAAAAAAATGAAAAAAACAAAAAGATCTTTCGTTACTATAATGCCGATGTTTTGGGGTCTTGAACAGAGGGTGAGATGAGACATCAGTTTCCCAAGGCCACCCTTGAGTATCAATCGACGCACGTCTATCCTCTCTGGGAGCTCGTATTATTTATTAAAGATCATGCAGCCAGAAGATGGGGTTTGTTTTTTACAATTTAGGCCATTATGGGTTTTAGGGTATCATGTAATTTAATTGAATAATCGAACAAATCAATTTTTACGCATTACGCAAAATATGCTTTTAACAGCATAGGGTAGTCTCTTTTTTTTCATATTTTTTTATATGACGACTACCTACCCATTCTTCAATTTTCTTATTGCTCGTCCCTCTTTATATTGCTTCCTTATAGAGGAAGCTATGTGACGATAGAAAATTTTTTTTCTCGAGATTTTCATATCACCATGTTCAGAATATGCCAAAACGTTGAGAAAACACATTTGGAGAACATTTCCGGATGTGTGCGTGCGTGTGTACGTGTGCGTGTGTATGTGATGGCCTCCCAAAATTCAAACATTTGTAATTCGAGAACGGTTTTAGTTACAGCCCCCGAATTTTGCGGGCATGTGCAGCTTTACAATTCCTTTGTTGACTATAATTTTCGTCATTATTCAAGCTGCGGTTCGGATTTTCTGTAGTTTTGAAATTTCCAAAAAAAAAAAAGGTTATCACTCTAGCGATCGCAAATTTTGTGATACTGGTCTAAATAGTTCTTGAATAAGAGATTTGTATCCAAGGTTGGTTGATATTGGATTTGGCCTGAATCCATCGACAAGTTTTGATTTTATGATCTTTTGAAATTTTCGAAATATTAAATCTATCAACATAACGCCTGTCAACTTTCACCGATTTAGCTCCAACTTTACAAAAATATAGAACATCATTCAGCCGTGACATGTATCAAATTTGGCACTCACGTTAAACAAGCCGCGTCTTCTCTGCTTCCAAGAATATTTCCTACTATCCAGGTTTAGCGTCGCGTCGCGTTCATACCAGAACTTTCAAAGTAGGTACTTATTATAAAAATGGAGGATTATGTAAATGTACGTGAAACTGATGAAAATAATAATAGTACTTCTTTCACTGACTTTTACTGCATTAGACCTCAGGAAATGGAGAATATAACATTGTTCGAATTCGCAACGAAACATTACAGAGGTAAAAATGGTAGCATATCTACAAGTCGCAAAGACAAAATTGCTCAAGTATATCCGAAATTTGACAAAAACATTGAATCAAACATGGAATTATTTTGCAAGCAACAGCTTATGCTGCACTCGCCATGGCGCACTGAACAAAATTTGAGAAATCCCAATGAAAATGGCATTTGACCGCAAGAACATTCCCATTCCTGGAAACTTAAACATGTCCTTATCCTCAGAAAATGAAGATACTGATAAAATTGTTGAACAAGAAATAATTTTTAACGAGAGAGATTGGATCGCTGCAGCCAGAGTTATGCCAAATGTATTACCCGCTGAAGTATCACTTGGTAATCGCGACATCGACTTGCTTTTTGATTGGACTTCAGCTTATCATAAATATTCACGAGTTTTTATGGATACAACCATTGAGTTAGTTTCCACCGTGCAGAGTTTACTCAGGCTACTAGTAATAGATCCGTTATGGAGAGACTTGGAGGGCGGGTCAAGTAGGGATGCGCACGGTGTTAAGGGGGGGGGGGGGGGGGCATAAAACGCACCCTGGGCATTTGATATATTTGATTTGGCGATAAACGCAATCGTTTACGTGCCTAGAAAGGACGACATACCGCCATTGCGGGATTTGTCTGTTTATGCAATTGGTCAATACAATTTCTTCTTTTAATTCCAAGGATAATTTTCAAGCCGACTTACGAGGAACTTTCGTCTTGGATTTTATCATTTATGACAGTCGGCGCGATGCCCGGTGGGCATATTGCACGGGGGTAAGATAATACCGGGTGATAGTACGTCACATAAATTAATTCGTTGGAAATTAATAAAGCAAGACTTTAAGTTGTCCGATATTATTTCATCGACCTGACAATCGCCACATCCTGTTAAAGGATATTGTGTCCGACCTTTTCTCTTTTCACCCCCCCCCCCTCCTCCCTCTTCTTTTATCTACCCGAAAACCGTGATACACGAACAATTAGAGATTTTCAAGATACAATTTGTATTAGATTATCTTTATCCCCATTAAATTCGCATCTTTGTCCAACCTTTTCTACTGGTGCGTCATTAGGATCAATCTTCGTTAAACTACACGAACTATATCGTTTATTAAATTAGATACCCACGAATATTCATAAAACTTATAACCCGGCGGATGGGTTATTTTTCAAGGGACGATCCGGAAAAAATGCGGGACTTCTGGGCCGGGCTTTAAATCCGGGGAGCCTTTTGATTACTAGTCGATTGCTCTGACCACTGAGCTACGCCAGCCGCTTACCCCATCTTCCTTTGCATCTATTCCATTCTCGTGTGTCTCATAGTGAAAATGATATATATAATATTATTTTGGTTTCTCGCTTGGACGGATTCCAGACGGGCGTAACAAACAAGTCGCTGCGTTTGAAGTTTTTTATGAAACTAAGCTTCTAGGAAACGCCCACGTACATACAAGTATCTTCATGTATTTAACCATCTATCTAATAATGTAATGATCAATATATCCAGCTACGTGCGTTTCCACGCACGAGTATGTCGTCTTGTTCTCTGCATGTACCAACGGTGCTAGTCATCTTACACATGCACGGTCTCTGTATGGTAGGGAATCGCGCATCGAAATTAACGGCTGAACGTCAAGCACGATGCACGAACAGTAGCTTGAGTGCATATAGTGCAATGTGCACTCGCTTGGGATCAAATTATACACCGTACATATGGCGTTTGCCATGCAAAGCTGCACCATTAACGAACGCGAAGCATCCCTACCACTCTGTAACAATCTCTAGCAATCCGTATCTTGCCGATAAGTCCCTCGCCAAACCACGATGTATCCACCTAGCGGATATCAGTAGAATCTATACTTTATTCTAAGCGAGGGGCGAGGGATGAGGTAGTTTTGTAATAAAGGGACGGAACTTCCGGAATTTTTCTTTTTTATATAACAACGAAGGTTTATGGGTACTTTGGCTCATTTAGGCGACCACACAACCTACATCGTAAGATAGGACTAATCGACGTCCATATTCCTAACACTCCCTAATACCCTTGAGTATCAATTGACGCAGGTTGATATTCTTTATGAGAGCTCGCTTCATTTATTAAAGACCATGCAGCGGGAAGATGGGATCTGTTTTACACAATTTAGGCCATCATGGGTTTCAAGGCATAATGTAATTTAAGGGGATATTCTGGCCTAGAGGCATAAATGTTAGGCGTTTTGTCGAGCTCGATAAAAAAAAAATGATAGCTAAGTCATAGAATGGTTACATTTTGTTAATCGACGATTCCTGGTTCACAAATAGAGTGTGCCTTCTTCGACTTCAAAATATACAGGGTAGAGCAAAAGTCAGTTAACGCTATCAAAAAAAGTCACGCGCAAGTTCCAGTTATTTTTGCTTTTATTAAATATACAAAACGGTCAACTGACTTTTGCTCCACCCTGTATATTTTCGGTATGTATAATGTATTCATACCAAAAATGGTCACGTAGTTGGGCATTATACCTATACCGTCTATTGTCCGATTTGCTCCGGCGTGGCGGGCTTTGTTGCTGCGTCACTAAAATAACTATAACTCCTTAAATTATTGGAATTGAAAAAATTTCTCTCGAGTATATACATATTCTTAAAAGTCTAAATTTGAAGAATATGTACAAAAAATTGATTTATTCAAAATTATAGACCAGAATACCCCCTTAAATTGAATAATTGAACAAATCAATTCTTACGCATTGCGCACAATATGCTTTTGAATTACCTCTCCTAAACGTTCTTGCATATTAATGCATGCTCTTATTGAATCTTAAGGTATCTCGTGCCAAATTTCATTAAGAATTCTCTCAAGCTCTTGAAGGTTAGCAGGAGGTCTCTCTAAGTTACGTAGTCGCCTATCCATCAGACCAGAGGTAACTCGTCAGCGAGGTGGCAATACACGGTATTAAAACCCTCAGGCGCATAGGGTTTGGAGTCAAAAAATACGGCGGAAGTGACGAGCCGCGGGATCCCTAATGTAAGAAACGGTTCACATAATCGGCCCTTTTCAGGGCCACAATGATGCGTAAGTCCGAACAACAACCTCCTCGCGGTACGCATCGGGTAATACTGATGTTGGCGGTATTTGGCTAAAACATAGGAATATCTTTAAAATGGCATAACTCGGTCAAAAAAAATCGTAGAGGGTCGATTTTTTTAAAATACTCTTTGAAAAGTGTACTTTGGGATGGTATTTGTTGTTTTTTGAAAAAAAAAAGTTTGGTAATCCAGGTAAACGTGCAAACTATTACGTTTTTTAAGAAAAAAAAGTTGGTAGGCCTGATTAAGACATAGCAATGTGGTATTATCTCGCAGCTATTGGGCATCATTTTTTCCTGAAAGTACACATAATTCCCTACAAAACAAAAAAAATGTTATCTCAATACGATGAAAATTGACCGAGTTACAAGCATTTGAAAAATGGCAATTTTTCGATGAAAAAGTTTATTGCGATAATTTTGTTGCGGAGTGTAGATCAACACTGTGTGTTGCTGGTTGCATCGTGTGCAATTTTATGGTGACCATAAAGCAGTCTGCTTGCAATCGAATCGTGTCGCGGTTGAGATTCCCTCCTAGAGGCGCCGTGTTGTATTCTTTTTATTTTTTTCCCATTTTACGTATTAATAAAATTCGCCAACTACTCTTTTTTTTATTTATTTCATTGGTCGTCTGACATTTTGTGGAAAAATCGAAAGGACTTTCCTTAGCCGTTAATGTACACGTAATGTAACATACTACCGACCGAAAATCTGTTAAGATTTCTCCAAAGTCCGGTAGAGTCCGCTCATATCGGAAATCCCCTCCCGCGTATTGAAATTAGAATCCAATCACCTGTGTCCAGGCGTTAAGAGGACTCGTCCTTTTCGCCCATCAACCGCTCAACTGGACACAGGTACTTTTAATTTCTCTAATAATTTCGCGAGATCTTTCTTTTTAACAATTGCCTATCTATTTATTTAACAGGCGTTAGGGCTTTATGAATTATTACATTCATTTCTCGATCAACTGGAAAACTTCTATTCATCATAATAAATTATCCGATTTTATCGAAATACTTGCTGACTCACATAACCAACTATCAACCCGGACTTGTGATAAGGAGACGCCTAAACACGTGGGGATTCATACTCGACTGCACTATTTGAATCCTAAGAAGACAACTATGCGATCATTGACTAATGTATAGAGTATGGGTAATGTGTCTGGGTTGGCTATGCGTGAGTACTTTTGGATATCCTAATTTATGCCTTATTGTTATTAGCACTGCGAGATAAGTTGTTTAAAATATAATTAGTATAACATGTAAAAGATTCCTCGCTCTGTTTCTCTATATATTTTATATGTATATAATTTTTTTTAACGGATAAAATATTTGTATCGGATCTTTATAGTAAAATGTTGTAAAATTGCAGCAGGTCACCGGAAGCTTCCATATGTATGTATATCTCACGTCAAAAAAATAGCTTTGGTATTTGTTAATTAACAAGTCTCGGAATAACGTGTGGACTTTGATAATTATTTTTAAAAAAAGGTAAAAGAAAAATAATTCAACAGGACGACGAAGAATCGATTTAAAAAGATGTAAAAGCTAGAGATACATAATTTTGTCAATAATTCTGACGTGTATTTCCTTCTTGCAAGGAATATTTGGGATTGGTCAATTCCTTTAGATCAGTATTGACTAAACTTATTTTTAGAACGTCGTGTAAACGTAGTCAATGGCTTAGGCACAAGTATAGGAAAACATGGTCGGCTGAAAGAAAGAGATAGCGGCCAAGCTCTCTCTCTTTATAATCAGTAGCCTAGTAAGATGTTTGAGGACCCCGGACATAATAAGTTTTTTGCATCATTATGTTACAATTAAATTCTAAATATTTGTATTGTTTTTTAGATTTCATACAAAGGCTGTATGATCTATTAGCACGTTCTATTTATTGTTATTTTCATATATTTTAGACATTTGAAAACTAAGCTTTTTATATAATTTTCGAAAAGTGAATCGTGGAAAAAGGTAACAATATGGAAGAATTTATACGTATAACGTATTTCTGGCATATTGCATTATTACTCACCTATGGAATGACAAACCTCGCGATTTGTCTGATCTTTTCTTGCAGATAAAACATTTATACACTATACCAAAGAATATTTACAATAAGAAAATGTTTTGACGTAACGTATTCGTATTGCAAGCATCATTATATTACGCCACGCAATTTATAAGCAAAGGGAACAGCATCTAACAGTACGTTCCTGACATCCTCTGAGCGATAAAAAAAAGTAGCCAATAGGAATATTAGACAAGGAGAGCATTTGGCCGCCACCTCAGTCCCTCTTTGTCTATTCGAGTGGACACTTTTTCAAGGAGTTTAAAGTACGGATCGCGTAGTCCATGCTCTATGTCGATGTTTCCATCGTACGGAGTTTAAATAGAGTTAACCAATCACGCATAGGATTTGGATGGAAAATGACCAATGAGGCTGCTTAACCCTATTTAAACTCTGCACAGTGCAAACTAAACTAATGTTTGTGTTCAACCAAATTCCATCATGGGAACAAATACATGCAATAGGCTTAGTTTCCAGCGTGCCGAGTTTAACACTTTCACGCTGGCGCATTTTTATGTATATATACATATATATATAGTATTTTGAACTAGTCCTGAGCCACATGTGATACACGCCGGCGTGAACATGTTAAAGAGAGTTAACCAATCACGTATAGGAGTTGGATGGAAAATGACTAATTAGGCTGTTTAACTCTATTTAAACTCTGCACAGTGGAAACTAAGCCATTTTAACCCTCGGCCGTCGGACTGTAATTTTGCTGCTTCCGCCGTCGCACTGGGTCATCTATGTCCGCGCACATTTTGCAATGGTTAAAAACGTTTCAAAAAATCTGAAAAAATCATGAAAACTCCTGAATAGTTATAGAATGCAAATCAATGTTAATTGAAGCCCAAAAGTTATTATTTTTTATGATAAAAACAGATATGTGAGTGAAAACGTTCGAAAAACGTGTTTTTGCTCAAATGTCAATAAAAAAAAAAGTGTCATAGGAAAGAAAATAAGGGTGTAGGACCTTACCTATCTTAAGTTTTTTTAGGGGGGGATAGCAGGGTCCGCCCTTTTTCCGTTTGCAGAAAATTCAGAAGTGAAATTTCGCTCTGGTCACGAGTGACCCAGGGTGACGGCCGAGGGTTAAGACTATGTTCTGAAATTCGCTGCCAGTGCATATGTTACCACCATGCAGGGTTGAAATAGCGGAAACCAATAAAGTTAGTTTATTCCGCTCGAATCTCGATTTTAATTGGTTAATTCTATTCCAACCCTACACGGTGGAACATATGCAGTGTTAAGAGCATAGTTATCCATATGCATCTGGTTGTATCTCCTACTAATAGGTTTGTTCTCCTTACCTACACTTTCTGCACTTTTCAAAAGTACAAGTTCCTATTGGATGATATTTTTAAGTAACCAATGAGAATTCCCATTTTTTGAAAAGTCCAGAAAGTGTAGGTAACGCGACAGATCTATTGAATTCACGTAAAAAAAGATATCTTAGTTTCCACTGGGCAGAACTCAGAGTTAAGCAGCCTCATTGGTCATTTTTCATCCAATTCCTATAGGTGGTGATTGGCTAACTCTGTTTACGCTCTGCATGGTGGAAACTAATTGTAAGCCTATTATATGTATTTGCTCCCATGGTGCATTTTTGATGGATACAACCATTGACTTAGCTTCCATCGTGCAAAGTTTAAACAAGCTAGTAGTAATAGATCCATTATGGAAAGACTTGGGGGGTGGGTGAAGCAGGAGTGCATAAAACGCACCCTGGGCATTTGATATCTTTGATTTGCATTTCTTATTCGCAATGAAAATACCTTCTGAAACAGGACCTTTTGAAGATTGGGGAGCTAAATACTTTGAAGAATAAGGATAATGGAATAAAGTCGATGATTTATGTTATACAAACTGTTTTTATTTATTTTTCATACAATTTTTCTGTGTTTTAATTTAGAGCATACAGTCGTCCCACTGCTATTACTAACTATTACTATTTCTACTAATTCTGTGGAGAGATGATTAAATATGTAATGTGAACCAAGAAGGTCTGTTACTGTGCTAGGCATGATATTCGAAATTTTACCGCTTTCAAAAGCCCATGTAATCTCATTTCGAAAACTATTACGAGCAGGTGTCGCAGTATAGTATACCTAATGATCATCAGCGAACGTTGAGGCGGAACATATACCTACATGAATCTAATTTTAAAAGTTTTTCAAAATATTCCACGATGTTATTTTTATTGCGCGGTCGCCATGTAATTCAAACAATATAACATTACAATTTGGGGGGGGGGGGGGGTAGCGTAGACCATTCATTATTTTTATTTTTTGTAATAGTAGTAGTGGTATCTATAAAGTGAGCGATGAATTTCTCAGAGTGATCGAGAAGAAGTCGCAAGTCCAATGGTAGAAGCGTAACGGCATCCCATCTACAACCAAGGAGTTGTAAAGTCGGTTGATGTCAATTTTGAATGTCTAACCCCACGGCGATACGTTTCTGATTGTTTAAGTTGTATACAGTTTGCATCATCGGCAACGATGAGGGTTTTGGAACGAATACCGATGTAGATGTAGAAGGCGTGGTATCCATACCTGCAGATCTTTTAAGGAGGTTCGATAGATCACTGGCGGGGCAGGCGGTGCGGGGGGAACGCCTATGCTTATACACGTGAGCCTTATCCCCGTACCAACTTTAGATAAATTAATTTTAGCAAAT
>JARPRH010009705.1:0-13279 GCA_031763665.1 Calameuta haemorrhoidalis
ATTTCTCTCGATGGGAAACGAAATTAATCAACGCACAATAATGTACACTCGCTTGCAAAACTTTTTGTCTCAAGACTAACGTATAATTGAATATAATAATTGAATTAGATTAGTACAATACATTTAGTACTCTTATCACACCTCTAGCTTTTTACTTTAACGTATCTGTTTTGTGGGAAATAACATAGTATGCCAGGAGAATTGAAAATCCGCAGCGCAAAAAAAAAAGAGAACAATCTCAAAGAACTTTCAGAACAGTTGAGGTCGAGCCTTCCGTTTATTGTAACACTTTTTTGATATGAAGAAATATTCTTATTATGAATTTTGGGTTAATATTTCATAAATCCTCCTTTATGGTGTCGCACACAAAAGACTCTGCCTGGAGTTTTTATAGGACTGCAGTAGTAACATAGTGCAAGATTTTGCTTCCACGAAGATGTCTATCACGAGTAAACAAATATAAATTTTCAGAGCGATATAAAAATAATCCTTGCTCCTGTTTACCTCATTGGCTAAATATATGTTAACAGCATTCGCAATTAATGAATTTCTACAAGCATATATTTTTCCTTGGATTATACTTGGATTTACAATGCAAGGATTAATAAATAATGTTATTACTCGAGAGATGTGTCTTTGACTGTTTGTCAAGGCTGTCATCCAAAATTTTGTCAAAGCTCGTTTCAACGTTTAATACAATTTCGTGTTCTAATGTGACATTAACAGAGACCGAATATAACCTTAATATTAAGGAGATACACGACATATTGGATTATTCGTACTGGTATCTCTTGGTCGCTCGCTAAATTAAGTTCAGAGCCTTGTAACTTCCTGGACCCTTTGAAGTCCAACCAAGAAGGTATAAAATGATTTTAATTGCGGAGCCTCCGTCGGCAGACAAAATATCGTGTGACACTGTCATATCTCTAGACGTGCAATCAATTACCGTTTTGCCAACAGGGTGTGCGGTGTCAATTACATTGATTGTGATTGACGTACGCATTGCTGTTCGATAGTATAATTATTAAAGATTATAACAATAAATCAGTATATTTTGTAATCGATTAATCTAGGAAGCTTGCCTCGTTATGAATTTTGACAGTTTTTTAGAAATCTGTGTTACACTGATTTTATGATCCGAGTTTTTGTCTTCTTTTTTGTAGCCTGGAATTAAGTTTTTTGTCTTTAGTTTTTTTTTTCTTTTGAATATTCATTTACGTTTACAGCAGCACACGTGTGTACATAAAGTGTACAGTAGAATTGAGAGCTAGTAAAATAATTCGATGGGTGCGACACTTGTTCCTTTAACTTTAGTGCATTTTCGACGACCGTGGTTAATGGCTGTTTCTGTTACGAATAGTGATTATGAAGTTAAAATCGGATCGAACTGCTGGACCGCGTGGCTTGACCTAATTCGAAGAACTTTCACTCGTCTGTGATATTTTTCTAATACTTTGTTATTTTGGGATACATTCTTTCTATTTTTCTTTATATTTTATATACTTGCAATCCCTAGCAAAAACTACCATTACCGATGGAATTTTGTTGTTGGTAATCAATGTTAACCAGTAAATTTTGCATTCGTCTATCATCATTGATTTGTTAATTTTTGGCAACTATGTCAGTGCAAATGTTATATTTTCCTATGGCAACGGTCACGTTACCTACATTTCGTTATAAGCAAGTTTTTTCCCCACTTTTGACTGCAAGTCGTTAAAGAAAGTGTGTCAATATCAATAAAGGGAGGATTTTACTTCCCTAATACAAATTTCATTATGACAATCGAAGGTTTGTCATTATGGTTATAGACTGGACCAGTGGGAGATCTAGACAATCTCTGGACATTTGAAACCAAAGTAGAATTAGAATTAGAAGTAATACAAAAAACAAAAGAAGAATTAGAAGTTAATGTCGATAATAATTAAACCAATCATGTCCTAAGATGCGTTGATAAGAAAATTTGAATAAAATAATATCCTTGCTATATATCAATTTTAAATAGATGCTATATAATGATTTTATATGTAAAACGGATAGCAGTTCGTTCTTGTTTTCTAATTTATAAATTATAGAATCAGCTAGTATGAAAAAGCCGTCGGAATACCCTTTCGTATAACATCTTGTATACTGAATTCAAGCTGATGAATTCTGAAGGATCCTGTTGACCGTGGTTTTTACTTTTGGCGAAATCAATGCTGAGAGCTATTTACAACTTGATGCGCGAGTGAAGTAAAATACCATTTGCCATGATATGTCCTTCGTAAACTTGTATTCGCCACTTTACTTCTTCAACCTTCGTTTAAACCACTGATTCTGTTTGGCTTATCAGCATTGCTCACTGGGACTAAAGATACATTGTTTTCCATTATTTTCTTCACCGTCCATACGAAAGGTGCGCTTTTGTCCTAATTCAAGCTTGGCAGGAAACATTAAGCCACTAGCCACTTCTTTAGCCATAGCCAAAAGGTCTCGTAACTAAGAGAATTCTGACTGCTTCATTTTTTTTTGCTGATTTCAAAACTGCCCGATAACAGTGTTCTGTATAAATGTAAAAACCATCATACAATTATCAGAATGCAAAGTTATAATAAATCCCATACTATATCGACATACGTGCAATGTTCGTAGGTAAATCGAAGAAGTCGAAAAAAGGAGTCATAGTTCTATTTTAAGTACAGCATTTAAATCTACGAAAAAAATATCTGTTTCTTCTTGAATGAAACTGTTCATTGAGATCAGGCGTCTAATTACTACGTTCGATTGTGCGGTGAAAGTTCAACTCAGCAGATAATAAGACGATCCTACCAAAACTCGCTAATGACTCTATCGTTATCTTTAATGAGTTTCTAAACAAAGTCTTATCGCGAGTCGCAGTTGATGGCACGACGTACGTCACGTTTCACGGGTATAGCTGCGCGAACGACTCTGCTGCCTCTATCTTCACTCGTGTAGCCTATCGTAACGAATCCCGAATGCAGACTCTATTGGTCGTGACTCGAGTGTCACTGCGAGCACGACAATTAACCTTATTGGCTGAATGTTATCGGTGGAAAAGTACAGGTTTTAATTAATTTTTTTATACATTATACATTTTTTAATGATGACAATATTTAATCGGAATTGCGTGAAAGTTTTTATTTACATATATACAATATTGTCTATATATATAGATGCTCTTTTGGCAAAGGTAATCAATGGTTTTCTATTGATTTATGAAATATTACTTTTGACAGAAATGAATTAGTAATGGCAAATTTTGCTATGGATTATATGTACTTTGTGCTTTGAGTTTTCTGCTCGGACAGTCGATCAGCAACACCGACTTATTTTAGCCATATACTGTGCGCGTAAAGGACGTTCTACCTACAGACTAGACAACTGAGATATTCAAATAATATATTTCTAAAAAAAATTATAATTAACGTTATTAGACATTTTAGAAAAACAAATTACGAATTTTAACGAGCTTCTAAGTGATTAGAAGAAATTTTTTTAACGCTGTCACGCTATCAGTCTTTGACTCAATTCATGTCTACGCATCTAGTGAAAAGTGTATATTGTTCTTCGTCATACAAAGATGTCTTACTGAGAGATAAGTCGAAGTTGTGAATAAAAAAGCAGAATAAGAAAGATGTCTCCATTAACGTAATGGGGGAAAAAGGTGTGAAGAAGCAAAAAGTTAATTAGCAAAAAAAAGTGAAATTTATCTGTCGAACAGAAAAATTATCTTGTCAATTTGAAAGATGGACAGTATTCGCGTGCTTTCTGGATCGTATAGTGCAAGGTTACCAAATTTCACAAATTTGCGAACACTAGAGAAATTGAATTTCTCGATAGTTTAAAAATGAATATATCACTCAATTGCTCCGTAAAGTATTTTATTTTTGTAATATTTTTTGAAATCTTATAATTCATAATATTATCCCTTTTTCTGTGAATCTATACAGATTCTAGATAAAGTTGTATATATTCTATCTTGTCTGCATTTGACCCCTTTGGTAGTAAAGCTTTAGAGCTTTAAGAATCTGTAGCGTTAAATCTTATAATGTTAATGTTTGACGTGCTTCTATGGATTCAGAGAGCTCTAACCTGTTACATAGTATAATAAAGTACGTACATAGCATCTATATAAACTTCAGTGCCTGAGAGGAATAAATGAAGAGTGCAAAGGATTAATATTCGTTTCGAGTAATTTTTTATCAGCCGTTTGCGACGACACAAAATCAAACGATACATCATTTATCTCGCCAGGGAGCCTTTTATATTTTCATTTTCCCTTACGCCTTCTATTAATAGCAATGCAATAAACCGAGAGTTCCAGCAGCGCTAATAATAAATTATAGGATTATATTCTGCACCTCGCTACGCATTATTATACAATATGCCGCTGATATCAGGTACTTTCGAAGATGAAAATCTTTATACTAAAACCTACAGGTAACACGAACTTCCTTGAAGTATTTTTATAATATTAACCTAACCTCATGTGTTTTCTTATTTTCACTATCCATTTCTTTATTAACTCGAAAGACGGTATTGACTGCTATTGACAAACGGCTATCGCGTGAAGTAGATATACTTCGCAACTTGCTGTATACTGATAACCTCGTTTTAACACTTGTGTATACTTGCTGTGTATTTCAGGTGCGTACAATCGATAATAATTATCCGAGATGTCTCATGTGCGTGTAAAAAGGATAATACATATTTTCATCGTATCGGATGATTTAGTAACTTCTATCCTTTAACCCACGCTTCTTACGGTTTTTAAACGTTTACCAGGTTTCACGCGTTTATCTGGTTTCTCAGGTCCAACAGTAGAAAGCAAGGGTTAAGAATGCGTAGCGTAGGAAGAAATATGGAGAAATGCATTTTAAGTATACATATACGTGTTGTGACGCCAGACTTCGCTCACCTCGATGGGAACTCCAGGTAATACTATTATATTTATAAGGCGTACGACTCACGTATTCAGCAGCCCCAGGCCCAACTAAAAAAATGCAGAAAAGTATTGGGCGTCAGGTTCTTTCGTGAACCAACTTTAATGACTTTCATATCATCGAACAATTCACCGACAAGCCCATCTCGAGGAGGTGGTAGGAATCTTTACAAGGACAGGAAACTCATTCGATACTATATAATCATATTTTCGATTCAGCATTCGAATTTTCTTTAGTTAGTCTAATATTCCATTTATTCTCTTTTATATTTTTTTCAGAAAATTTAACGTACTTGATTGTCTTCAGGCCCAGGCAAGAGTGACGAGCGATCCACAAGCTTTAAATTCCTCAGACACGTAGTCGTTTATCTTACGCTTTATTGGTAGTTGATTGGTAATGCGAGTTGATTCTTGTACTCACGTACAGTTCCACGAACGAATTTGGGGAGCGAAATCAGAAAATAGTCTAAATCATCAATTCCTAGGTCACTGAAAAGCTTGTTCTACCATTTCGTGATTGTTCTTAAGGGGCATCTCATATCCTTTTTCTTAGTTCTTTTCGACTCTCTTTTGCAGATCTTGGTCCAGCTGTGAGCCCGGTATTCTAGTGTCATGCCATGTCGAGTATAGTCTGTTCATGAGTTTGATATGTTTTTCTGACAGATTGAAAACAGATTGTCTCTAGCAAGGCATTCGTGTCACTGCATAGATTTTTCATTTGCAAAATATGTAAATGTATGGTTTTTAAGCAATGCAGTCCTAACCACGTGTCATTAGGCTAGGACTGCATTACTTGCAAAGGACTGCTTGCAAACTATCAGAAAACCACACCAAACTTGTCGGCCGATTATAGATGAGTCCCTCAAGGCTCGTGAAAGGCGGTGTTTCAATTCGCGCGTGGCGCTCTCTTTCGTTGCTCACAGGAACCTCTCGTGATATCGTCCCTGACTTCCAGCTGACTAACGGCTCATCTCCCTCGATGGCGACTGAGCAAGCGACGGCGCACAATATTTTTTTACAGAGTAGAACAAAACGAAATCAAATAAAATAGATTCTATCATGAACCTCTTGGTTCTTGTGGTAGGTGAATCCTAATTAAACGTGTTTACGAGTAACGCACCCTCTATTGAAAACCCTTGTTCCGGCCGGAGGACGCGACGGGTGAAAAGTCACGTCACAACATACATAATATATATATGCATAAACCGACGCTTCCTGTACCCGTATCCCATATTTTGTTGTCTCCTCTTATTAGTTTACGGTTTTATAACATAGCCCTGACGGCCAAAAGTTGTCGTAATTTATTAAACCGTAATAGATGTTTAAAGAAAAACAATATGAATTGATACTTGGCAATGATACAACAGTGCAATGAATCGCGACTTTATTTTTTTTGTTGACATTTTTGTTTTTTAAACCTAAAACTATAAATATACCCGTAACTCGTAAGGAAGGAATTTAAAAATATACCTTATCAGTGTACCGTGTCAATTATTGTCGTGCTTTGTACATATTGGTGTCAATAAGTGATATTGCGTAGAATTTAAACCATTTGAAAAGATCCGTTCGCAGCGAGCGTATTATCGTCGGTTATCAGTTTTATCCCTGGTGCTATATATACATATATATGTATATTACGAGTTAAAAGAGGAAAATCGTATAGGCCTCGTATAGACAGATGGAAGATTGTTATTATTTTATTGAATACATTATCGATGTTGATAACTTAATTTTGGAATATAGCATCTTGGCAACTCATTGTTTTGAGTTTATTTTTTCGGAAAGTAACACGGAAGTAAACAAACAGCGAAGAGGCTGAATAGTTGAAATTTAAGTCAAGGTCCCACGGCTAAAAATCGACATGACGCCATTGAGACCGTAGGAAAGCTCAAGTGTATTGAATGAGAGAACGCTTCTCACATATTAAAGTTCGTGTTACGTTGTTACTCTGGAATATGTGCGCGCTTTCTTTATGATTATAATTTTACTACCAGTCTTTTGAACTATTGCGGTCGTTTTACGAGACTTACTTCTTTTAACGATTTTTATCAGCTATAAGGCATACTCAAAATGCATGAAATCGTGAAAAAAACATGAAACCCGCACGCTGTGAATCTTTGCAAGTGGACAACGGCTTCTAAAAAAAATAGGTTGTCCACTTTCATGGATTCGAGTTTCGGGGATTCTTACAATTAGATGCGCAGTCTAGCTTTACGATCTTACAATTAGTTACCCTTTGAAACTAACAAGTATATCAGAAGACATCCCATTTAAGACCCATTCAATTCAATTTACACGAATTCTCAAGTTATTCAAAATTGTTGGAAAAAATTAGGTGCATAAGTCAACGATTTAATGTATCTATATTTATACATGTAAATGCATACAATAAAATTTTGTCCGGCGTAACGAACGATATTTACCACTGTTGCTTCATTTTTATCGACACTATGTCTTAAAATGAAAATAAAAAAATATGCTTTATATTAATTGTTATTTTCAATATTTGGTTCATGGACAAATAGTAGCACGCAGTGTGCAAACACATTGACAATAGTCAATAATCAATCTCTCATTGAAAGTTATCAATCATCGAGGCTCAACAAATAAATAGATTGGATCACTTAGTGTTTAATCGGATGAATATTTTTAGTTATAAAGCTTCTTTTTTGTCGAGTGTTGTACGTGTCTCATTTTGAAATCATGGCACGAAGGTTTTTATATTTTATGGTTTTGAGGCTTTGTGACACGTAGGATTAACCATCGTATTACTGCTCGTAAAGTTTTCGAGTTAACGCATACAAATATTGTTTTTTAACAGTTCCAGGATTTTCTATATGTATAAACGAGACTATTTTTCTTTATTACTTTGTTTCATAGCTGCTATGTTAAAAGAGATTTTCGTTAATAGCAGCAAGCATTGAATATTTTATTATTTCGAGACTGTCGTTACAGTCGAGTCTATCCATACACTCTCGCAATGAGAAAAAAGTATTGGTTTTGTCATCCGTGCAATTTAGTTGGAAAAACTTGTGTAACTAAATTTATATTGCGAGAAACAGTTTAAAGTTTCCGACATTGCTATATGGATTTAGTTGAATGCGGGCAATCGAATGGTTGTTATGTTCGGTTCATTGAACTCAATAATTTTTGTTTGGTGTAGAATGCGATCAGACTCGCTCGACTGCCAAAGAACAGTTGTGAAAAAATTAAGAATTACATTATCGATATTATATTACATATCTTTATTATATTTACTTTAATTTGAAGATACAAATAAGTTTTGAAAATCGTGCAAGTTATACTACTTGAATTCATTAATTCAATCAACCAAAACCCTGTGATATTCGCGAGTGAAGTACAATGCTATGTCCGCTAGATGTCAGAGCGTGCAATAATCAATTTGCAACCAGTGTTCACTCAAATGCATATTCTACGGAATATTTATTAATTCCAGTGGCATACGTTCGCATAAGTATATCAATATAGGAGAAAAGCTATTTCGTGCTTTTTCAATACTTTGAGGTACATTTTATCGACGTATCTTTGTGTAATAACTGTTGATTATGAACCATGACTGGTTTGAAATTTACACTGCTTTGCATAGAAATTTCATTGGCTCGCCAATTAGTAATAAGAAATTTATTTGCTGATGTAATTATATTAATTATTCAAGTCGAAATCCATTTCCTTTAAATGTCTATTTAATAATCGAACTGGACGTCGATTTTGTTGAAAAGTAAAGTACACTAAAGTAAGTTAACTACTCATTTTTACGAATATGTTGTTGTTTTCAGTTCGCAATGTTATTTCGTCGTCCCATTCATTGTAATTAAATACCAAAATACAATGATGCTGACTATGAATTTAGTTCTCCTGACTAATCATTGGGTCAGTTACAATTGACAGTAGATTCAAGATAACATTATTTATTCCATAGTAGGAATCAAACCGGGCAGGCCCACATATAGGACAGGGACTCACAAGAATATTTAGAGAAGCCGCGATTTCTTGAGGGCGGACTAGCTAGTGCCTGGTTAGGTTCGTGTCAGCATTTAGACTTCGTAAATAGCCATATTTCTGTATAGGATTAATATAAATAACATTTTTCAATAAATTAGATTACGATATTTTTGTCACGTTGAACATTATATTTCCACTTCTGCGATTACAAATTAACTTGTGTTTTAAGATTGAAGCAAACTTTTTTAATTAAATAAAATGATATGTAACCAAATTCTGAATCATTAAACATAATATTGGACTTGATATATTAAAATGATTTTCTATTTATTTTAGATCGTTTTCATTATATAAATATTCAGGATTACAAGTTTTAATCGAAGTGAAATTTATAAATTAGGCTGGTGGCTCAATGAGTAGAGGTGTTCTCATTCTCTGACTTCAAGTATCCCGACAATCGCAGATTCGAGTCCCGCTGGCAGGGCTACGAATAGCTATATGTGTCCAACGATCGAAAAAATAGTACAGGCGATAATTTTTCCATATTTATTTTAATTACACAATTACTCTATTATGCCAATTATATATTTGGTATATTTTTAGGAATAGTAATAATATAGCAGATTTTATATGCTTCATAACACGTTGGAAGGGAATTCAAATCTAGCTCTGGCAAGGTTGCCCTGTTATGCCCAACTCAGCGCAAGCGTTACATATTGCCTGTCGGGCCCTATCTGGGCTACCTAAGCGAAGTCTGGCTAAGCGACAGTTTATACTGGCTAGCGCCTTGCTTCCACCCGGTCATAATTTCTACAAGGATAATTACCCCTCTATGATATTATATTATTCTTTTCTATTGCGTCGAAAGTAATCTTATATTGTTTAAAAATACTAGCTTTGATTTTGAACTTTGCATTAATCTATCATATTCAAGAACACTCAAGTGCGTTTTACTTTTCAGTGACGTCATCAGATTCTATTAATTCCATCATGCGTAACTTTCAATCGTGTACAGATGCCAGGAATTAGTTTTGGCTAAGAAAAAAAATCATATCAGCTACGTCGGTATTCTTGATTCATTTCAGCAGAATAATCGCGTTGCTCCGATGACGCAAATAGAGATGCCTAAAAGAATTTTCTGAATTATAATTGTGAGAGACGAACAGAGAAATCACTTAAATCCAACAGTCTCATACTACCAACCTTTCAAATCCATTAAAAGTAAGATGAAGGATAAAATCTTCACTTAACAGTCTGCACTTACAATTAGATAGCATTCATCTCGGGGCATTTAGGTATTCGAATATACAAAAATGGCGAAGCTCACTATTAGTCGGCATTTTATATTGTTTTCAAGAGTAGGTGTAGTAGGTACAAGCGTGGGTTTTAGACCGGAAACGTCGTTGACTTTTCGGTATTTGAACACGTGTCGAATATGTTCTACATAGTTAAGGGGGTATTTTACATTAAACGGTTAATAAAAAACCGTTTTTTTTGTATGTTTTAATTTATATATATTTTTAAAAATATCTCGAAAAAATTATTTTTAGAAATTTATATGACAACGAAAGAATTTAGTGTTTTGAGCGATGATCATCTGAAGTTGTAAGAGAGGCCAGGATTGTGGCTAACGAAGAATCTACACTCCAGGACATATTTCAGGAAGAAGATCACATTTATGGCCCTGAAATAGCATAGTAAGTGTAAGTTTAATAAAATTCATATAAAACCACAGTTCACTGCCATGATATTTTAAGAACGGATAACTTGATCGACTTAAAATTGTACAGGCATCCGCAGTACATGTATCGCTGTAGCCCCTACCAAAATTAAGTAAAAAATGTTGATATTTCGTTGTAACCCAGTTAACGTAGAAAAAGCCAAAATTGGATTTTTTTTTCGAACATGCTGCCATGTTTCTCAACTTTTACTTCTATTTTTATATAGTTCTAAATTAAAATTTAATTTTGATTTTTTGTTCCAGATATACCAACCGTCTACATTCATGGCAGCTAACAGCGATCTATTTTTTTCAACCTGGTCTGAGAGGCTTGTTATAATTTAAAAAAATGTCATTTTTTTCAATAAACAGTGTATCTAAATATAGCTAAAATACAATGTGTGCAATTTTATTAAAAAATATAAAAGAATTTTCCTTTTCAAAAATTTCCAAAATCCACATCTAATGTCGATCGGCAACGTGGTAGAATACCTTTTTTAAGGTAGTATGGTAGAATTATGCTAGAAAGTTGACCCTACATTTTTTAAATGCATAATCGAAAGAGCTCAATAAGCTGCGTCTGCTGGCTCAAAACAAAATTTCTTTATCGTCTAGTTGAAGGGAAATTAATTAAATCAACATCATTTAACGTATACTTATTGAGAAATTGCTGCTAAACGAAACGCATATGGCGGCTGTCTCTCGTGTGTTTTTTTCTCCACCCGTAAATGCTAGAGAAAAAAAAGGCGTTCAGTAAGCATTATAATTTATTTATGAGAATAATAATTATTTGCTAGTATTAAATTAACATTTTTAATATATTTTTCTATTTGTTTTGCGAAACTTAACAATTTTATATGTATATGGTTGATTGATTTGACTTCAGCCAAATTCTGCCATACTACCTTAAGTTGGAGGGCACACCTTGTCGTTGGCTATTCCTCTCGTGGGATGGCAATAGTCGTTCGCCCACATGAAGCATCTCGACTTGTAAAACAGCCTCCAAATAGATGCGCCGCTGCCTACTTAAATCGCGTCTCCTGTTATGAATTATCATTAAATTATTTAGCTCAATGTATCCTCTGGATACTCTGAAGCGTGAAGCTATTCGTTTTGCCTCCTTACAACGTTGCTCTCTTTTATTTTTTTTTCCTTCCGGTCGATTGAACTTCCTTTTTAGTTCTCCCCCCTCCTCCCTCCATTTCTCCTATTGCGATCCTAACACTTACATAACTTCTGCAATAACACTTCTTAAAGAAAATTGTTGCCTTTTATGGCTCCTGAATTTCAAGAACGTTGCGCAACGTATAAATTTATTTTATGATCGGTGAAAGCCAAGACGACAGTTCCTTATGGGCGAAAAACTGGACAAGCTTTGAGTGATAGTATCTTCTCCATTAACTTTTTACTTACTCGGACTGATAGGCGCAAATATTTCTTCACATATGTCAATGGTATTACACGTTTAAGTGATTGACAATTACTTGATATATTTCTTCAAGCATTTATCATGATTGTTTATTTCTTATACTGATATTGCGATTTCATCTACCGAGAAGGCATCGGTTGTTACGAAATGAAAATACGAGTGTTGTATTTTTCTGCGCCCAACCCAGTGAATAAGATTAGAACTCTTTCGTAGAAATGTTTAGCATATTTGATATTGCAATCAAGTAACCTCGTATCTTTCGTGGACTAAGAATCAATCTATTGTTACAATATATTTGTACTTCGTTATTGGCCGTTAAGATAATTATTGGTTTATTATATATATATGTCACGTGCATGAACGCATATAGATATTTTAATCGGATTTGAGTTCCGATACCGTAATTGTGACAATTAATGGAAGAGAAATGTCGGGAATATCTTAATTGTAGCGTGTTATTGGCTGATAAAATTTTCACTTGAGTCCATTTCTTCCTGATTAATAAAGATTTATCACGTTGTTTACAGCTCTGGGAATAACTTGTTACTGCGACGGTGACTGCCCGGACGATCGTCAGAATGGAACCTGCGAAGGGAGGCCAGGAGCACATTGCTACACTGCTGTCAAAGAAGTTTGGGATACTGAAACTGGCGAATATGTTCCAGAATGGTATGTAAAAAAGCATTAATAAATAACGAGAATTTTGCGAAAATATTTTTTAGACGATGATTGGACCTTGCCAATTTTACATTTATCTTTAGCATGTTACTACGAAGCAGTAATTTCATCCGAGGAAGAATTATTATACTTATAAAATTGACTTTGCTTTAATTCTTTGCAGGGCGTTTGGCTGCTTACCACCGGGTGAACAGGGCCTTATTCAGTGTAAGGGTTACCTAGTGCCCCATCTTCAACGAAAGAGCATATCCTGTTGCAACAACACTGATTTGTGTAATAAGGACATGTTTCCGATGTACAAACCAAGACCAACAGCAGCACCAGATCCTATAGCTATTGCTTCTGGAGCCCCATTGATTGTCCTAGCAGCTTCTCTCTCGGTTTGCCTAATAGTTTTCTGTGTGGCTATGGTGATCATATATCACCGTTACCGCAGGAAGGAACGAGGGCCTTGCTTAGTACCATCTCAAGGCACGCTAAAAGATCTTATAGATCAGAGCAGTGGCTCAGGTTCGGGATTACCTCTTCTGGTGCAGAGAACTATAGCGAA
>JARPRH010009789.1:0-13230 GCA_031763665.1 Calameuta haemorrhoidalis
CTAGGCTGCAGGACCTCGTACACGGCGAAATAGTATGAATTAACATGCAGAAGAAATTCTGGCCATAGTTAAATGTAAAGCGTTAAGTTGGCACCTGTGGGACTCCTTGAGATTGCTGTCTGATTGCCTGTTGCTCCACTTGGCAGAGTTACCAGAAAAGCCGGAGCGGCGCGCAGCAGCACGGTCGCGAACCATTCCAGAGTGCAACAGTTGGGCAACGTCACGGCTGGAGCCTTATCGCCATATTCCGTACCTGAGTGGTTCCTAACCTAGACACATTTTATATTTCTAACCTCCTACAGTCTGTTTCGCTATTGACGTCCCTAACCTATAGATCTTTTTGACAGATGCATTCCTTCATTCGGGCGTGATGTTTATTTTCTACACGTACGCGGCAGGTCTACGTACACAATTTCCCATAGTTCCTAGCGTCACGATGCTCGTCCGTCGGTCCGTCACGACGTCGCGTCCTTTCGTTCTCCTGTTGGTCCCTGCACACCCCGCCGATCAATACTCACCTGCTCGAGCAGGGTACATGTAGATACGCGCTATACTGTACATACATATACATACACGTACAGTTTCATAGAGTTCTAACGGTAATGCACGAGCACAATAGACGCACGTAGCTCGCTTGACACCGGTGGTGAAAATAATTCACGTGACACAAAGAGAAACAGAGATTATAAGTGGAAAAGATTTTTCTTGACGGGGTTTAAGAAACACAAAGGCATTAAGCCTACCGCTTTTACGTTCACATGTATGTATAATGTACGATGTGCACTCTCTTGCATCGCGTAGTAAAAAAAAAAATGGCGGTAGACTCTCACGAAGGGTCGTGACTGTCCGATCACTCGTGGCTGTGAGGAAACTCATTGTTTGCTGGGATGACGTCACTGTGTATTTTTTACTTTATAATAGTGTATGAGAATTTTTTTTATCGTCGCTACCAACCTCAAGGAAACACCGTAAAATGGTAGCTTCGCTTTGTGCTTAGGATTCTTGACTCCGGCGGTGGACGAACTGTTACTCCCCTGCAAATTGTCTTTGTATTGCCAGCCCTGGATGGACATTCTTTTTTATTTGATCCTTCGCTCCTTGGGCGTCCCTTTTCTCAGGTATGCCAACCTGTTCTCTCGCTAAAAGCATCGAGTGTCTCTCGCGTATTTTCTTTTCTGTTCTTATATGGTATTTTTTTATTTCTCTCACCTTGCGACATACGCGTCACGTGCTCTGTTTTTTCTGACCTTTTTTCTGTCTTTTTTTTTTTTCAAAAAAATATATATGTTTCTCATTTGGCCTAAGTGTGTACGTAGCTCTTTTAGCTTTATCGTCAAAAACTTTCTAGAATCACTCGTCCTGTTCACGCACTTTATATTTCTCAATCGAATGGACTCTGCTGACGCAATGCTACTTTCGTTCAATCGCATTGCTATAGTTTGTTGCAGTTATTGCTTAGGGGAAATGAATTTTTTATTTTTTTATCGTATAACGTGATCAGCCTCGAGACTCGGAGCCATGTGCTTGCACATGCATATATAATAATTTGGCCGATATCTTTCCACATGAATACGCCGCGTTGTGGATACACCTTAAGCGTCAATATCTACACGTCACGTTGCATATATATATATATATATATATGCTCTTGCGAGAAATTTGTATAGTCGCATTTGATTTACGACCTTTCCTCACGTCACGTCTGGGATAAAAAGTCTTGGCCCAACTTCCATTTTTTATTACAGGAAAGTCACTGCCGCAAAGGATGCCAACTGCGCGAAATACTTGGAGAAAATCTCTATACAACGAAAAAAAAAGATAATTATCGATTGCCAATGATGGAAAATAATTTTTGTCGTGGTTCTCGTGAAAATTTTTGTAGTTTCAAAATAAATTTCTTATCAAGAGGAAAAACTGTCGTTTGCCGTTACGTTTGCGTCCCATTATTATTATTACACGTTCTACGTAATAACGAATATCGATTTTTATTCCGAATTAAAATATCGTCAATTTTCTCTCGGTGCGCGGGGGACGCGGTAAACGAATTTTCTTTCTTATCATTCCTAAAACCCTTATCACAATCACTCACGGATACTTAGTCAGAGATCGATCATCTTCGCAGGTGCGTCGTTTGCACGAGCGTCCTCGTAAGAATAAGGGTGATTCAATTTTCAAAAAATAAGGAACCAAGTACGATCGAACCATGCCCACGATTTTGAAATCGTATTCTCATTCAGTTAGCGCGGTTAGAATGATTGAGAAAATAATTTTGGAATTTTGAAAATTTTTTTTTACCCCACTCTCCCAAGCTGTCACCTTAGACAGAGGCACGACGGAGTGGGGATGAAAGGCGAAAATAAAAATTTACTGAAAAAAAATATTATTTTGACAATTTTCAAAAAATAACATGACTCACGAATTCATGTCCTTCATACTTCATCATGTATCCTTGTGCACACCTGATACTCATTCCCTGTCCTGAGATTAGGGTTGAAGCCAACGCATCGATAAGGTACTCGACAGGAGTGCCTTTCTAAGGCTAGCGAGTACCTATATTGAGATCGTCTGATTTCTTAGTAAACTTACGTTTGTGTATTCGTATCACGTAGTACAAACACAAAGAGTATACCGGGTGAAGCATTTAAATCGAGACTGTGAAATAACTTGGAAAAAAAAATTTTCAGACAAAAGTTGTATGGGTTTAAGGGAACAATGGAACGGCCTACTCAAATTGAAACCTTCCATAAATAAAACTAAAGTAAGCCATTCTATCGAATCCTTACAACTTTTGTCTCAAACAAATTTTCTTTTTTTAAACCCTTGTTCTTAAGTTATTTGACATTCTCGATTTAAATGCTTCACCCTGTAGATTGAGACTAGGAATTTAGACCAGAACACTTTATTTAAGTTCCGTGCGAAAAATTAGCAAATTCTTTTGCTTTTTGTATGTACATTGTATATATATATATAGGGTGTCCCAAGTTTGCTTTACTTAATACTCATTGTTTCCGGACGGTGGTAAAATCCGTCTAGATAATACTGATCTAAGGGAATTGACCAATCCCGGACATTCCTTACAAGCAGAAATGCCTATGATTTGTCAGTTCCTTCAGATCAGTATTGACTAGACCAGTTTAAAGGTCGTCGTGTAAAATTAGTTATTTTGTTTCATAATCCAGCCACGTTCCTTGTCCTTCTCTCTGTTTAGTTCTCTGTCGCTCCCCTAGGTGGCTACCTATTCCATTCATCTTGAAACGATATCGCCAGTGCCTGCTACTACCAAGCTTTCAGATTTTGCACACCCGATAGGCCTACAAAGAGACAGCTGTGTGTATCCCTAGCTAGCTCAACAGGTAGTTCTCTGAAACTACCTCGATAAGCCATCCGAGATATGCATATAAATTCAAGAGTCTACAGAGATTATTAATAACAAGTTGAAGCGAACGAATGAAGTAAATATACTTGATACACATTGAGAATAGATATGCGACTAGGTTATGTCTCTCTAGCAATATTTATTCCATGGTTAAAAGTCATTAACGTTACCCTTTGATCTGATCGAAGTGAAAAATTAATCTTTCGATATTTATAGAAGCCAAATGTCGCGAGAACTGTAAAGTTTGACGATTTATTTTTTTTTCATCAACTAAAAATGTTCTCGAACGAATCTCGTTGGTCGAAGCCCGTCGCTGCTTATTCTCCACTCGATAAATCTATTTACTCAACGCTTACACGGGGATTTACGATCAACCCGAAGGTATCGCAGATAATCCTGGTTTTCTAACCCCTTTGGATGTACGTGCAGTTCCGCGAACCGATGTCAACAAGTTCTGGAGAGTGAGGTTTGTACAAGTGACAGTTTTGGTGTATTTATCGAGTGGTGACAGACGTTGAATATTCATAGCGCGAAACGTTTTGCTTTCGATTGCCTAAAATCCGGTGATCAACGACAGTACGACTTGTATAATAAAGATATAAAAGTAAGGTATACGTGAATAAAAATTATATATTATTTATCAATAATTTATAGAAGCCCGCGTACGACGCAATGACTTTGACAGTGACGCCTGATTCGGATGTTGTTTTGACTGGGGACTACGCTGGTCATGCTAAGGTTTGTTTTTAATAACTCAGTCGGTAACGACGTGAAAATACGTTGGACATGCGACTTTAAATTGCCGTTTAAATTGGTCCGAAGATTGTCGTGAATCCTTGGCAAGCTGCTGCTGCATCCTCGTTCAAATCCTCTCTATTGAAATCCGTGGGTAGAGAATGTCGATACAAGCTGTGCGGAGTTTCCGTGCGACAAGTTTTCCCCGTCGGAACTAATTCAGCCAGTACTGCTGTATCGACTGCGAGTTCTCCCTTCTCGTAACTTTTCATAGTTTCGGATTCATTGTCGCTCACGGTACGATTCCTTATCTGTGAGGACTCCTGTATTCCTGTACTTTTGCTAGGTGGGCGAGATCTGAATTCCTGATGTGCCTCGGTGCATCCTCCAGCCGTGCTCGATTCACAGGATTCGTCGATATTCAAAGTGAAATCAGGATTCGGAGAGTGAGCCACTGTGAAAGTCCTTCGTGTATCTTGGCTCCTGAAGGATTCTGGCGACGAGACGGTATTGCTAAATCCATTTATACTTCTCAAGTCCGGGACTGTACTTGGGTGTGAATTTAGGTTATGTTGCGACGTAAACGTTACCGGCGTGGCGCTGTCGTCGATTTTCGAAAACGACTCTTTTTCGCGTGAATCTACGACGTAAGTTTTTCCTGTACACTTGCTATCCGGCGTACCAGGACTTTCCGTCTCTCGCCGTAGGATCCGAGTCCTGCCGGTGTCTGGAGAATATGGATCCTCGCTGATTGGACTTAGCTGAGTGGACGATATCGAGTTTTCCGAAACGCTGCCTTCGAGATCCTTCGTTTCGTTCATGAAGGTTCCCTTTGAGACTCTCGGTTCATCGGACGGCTTCGTTCTCGCTGCTAAAGACGGGCATTCGACCTCTTCCCTTTCTACTTTCTCCCTCGAGCAAATCGTGCCTCTGGTTGCACGAAAGTCAGCTGAAATATCCAGGGTCTCTGGAAATCGCAAGGACAGTTTACTCTTTCGCGAAGAGTTCGACTTTCCTTCTGTTACTGCCGGGAATTGATTTTCCCTCTCGACAGTTACGTCACTCCTCCTGCGCAACTTCCTGAGGCTTTCGCAGCCTCCGTTGCGCCGTTCAGCCGTCAGACTTCTCAGTGCAGACGACACCCGACTAATAAGATCCCGGATGTAGGAGAACGTCGGTGTGTCACCCTCCTCCTCGGTGATCCTTGCGGACACCCTGAGGACTTCCAGAGCCTCGGCGAATCTGCCCAGCTTGACTAAAGCCTGACCGCACAGTAATTTACCATGGAGCAACCATTTTTTCGAATTCGACGCATCTGCCGATTCCAAACATTCGCGAGACACCGACAGAGCTTCCTTGTATCTTCCCATTTCCAGGTAACATCTTCCTATCTCGTGCTGAAGCCAGGCTCTGGGTAGCGACTCCTGGATGTCGTGAACGAGTCTCTCCCAGGCACGAGCTACCGCGTCCAGGTGACCAAAGGCCAGGTGAACCTTACCCAAAGTAACGAACGACTCTGACCTGAGGACGATGTCTCCGGACATCTTCGCCGAGTAGATCATCCTGGACACCTGGTCAACGGCACGGTCGTGACGTCCCATGGACATATAAGTCAGGGCGATGCATCTGTGAGCTGTGACTCTGTGCCTGTGAGGATTCTCTAAGGCGTCAGCTAGCACGAGTAATTCCTTTCCTATTCTCAAGGTCGCGTTCGCATTGCCCGCGCGAAAGGAAGCCTCGAGGTCCTTCGAGGACAGACTGGCCAGGCTCGTAAGCTGCCTCAGCATTATCCTGGAGCGTGCTAGCTTCGCGGGTAGCTCCTTCCTGGACTCCGTCGGCATCCTCCAGAAATCCGTACGATAATCGAAATACTGGAATATCCGGGATACTATCGACGACGGATTCGGACATTCCCTCAGGATGGTCAAGGCTCTCAATGCTGCAGATTCTGGACAGAGGACAGCGGCGAGTTCAGATCCGTTTCTGACTCTGGGCAAAAGACTCTTCAAGGCTCTGGACGGATTCGTCGCTGAGGTTATGGCTGCCGATGTCCTTTCTGCTGCCACCGCGTGACTAATATCTCGAGGATAGGCACGAGCTGCTCTGTGATACAAGATCAGGGCTGTCTCGTAATTCCCATTGTGATGCAAGCTGTCTGCCTCCTGGTGAAGCGCCTCGGCGAATTGCTTGTCGGTACCTTTTAGAATTTTAGAACCTCCCCTCCTCTGATAAGCTCTGGCACGTGCTTCCGCTCTCTCCACCACGTCTTTGGTGTCCTCCGCGTCAGTCTCCTCGAAATCGCAAGGTAAATCTATTTCCGGAAGGCTCGCGAACGAATGACGTTTGACTTTGGTATTTGACAGGACGGAGGACATGTCAGAGCATCGATGCACGTCAGCTGAACAGACGCAAATTGAATGGCGACTGTTGCTGTTGCGGAAACAAAATAAAGGGAGAAAATGAGACTTCTGCAGGGCTGTCATTTGCTACTGACTCTCAAAGAGTCAAAGACAAAGGATTTTCTTATGTAAAACCGAAGAGCACATCTCTAATGGAGAAGACCAGCTGATTGCGCTGCTCCTTGTTTCCGCTTGATTGCTGGAATTACACTTTTCGACCAGTCAGACTATCAAGATGCGTGATGGACAACCAGGCTATCGAACAGGAAGCGACTACCTACTCTTTAGTGTATCTTCATAATTTCTACCTTACTCAGAAGCACGTTCAAAGTTCTTGTCCTGTTCGCTGAAAGAACCCTCGACCGCCTAGACGTTATTCTAATATTTCTAGGACACGCATTGCGCTGGATCTCAAACTTTGAAAGCGGATAGACAATTATAATATAATAGACATAGGATAGCGTTTAACTAATTATCACAGTAAACTGATTACTCGTACTCTTCAAAGTTCACCCAACCGAGAATCCTTTTCGAAGGAGCGTATTGCCTCAGCATGGCTGCTCTGGCTTCCTTCTCAGGATCCTTCGGTGGGTCTGGAAGGATAGTGTTCCGCTTACAGGATAACTTGTACTTGTGATTAATGGGCTTGCATCCTGGCATTACCGACAGTCTCCTGCGCGCCGGCACCACGTTCATGCTCCTCAGGAGGAAGTCTACCTTGGTGTATAATTCCGAGGGCATTAGATCAAGGATCAGTTGCTCCCTGGTCTCAATGCTATCCAGACCAGTTATCTTTTCAAAATCCAATTCGTCCACCAGCCTTATCGTTCTTTCGTAAAAATCATTAAGATAATCGATACCCAGTTTCTTCGAGCTCAGCAGAGCCAGCTGCGCAGCCTCGCGAGCTTCGTTTCGATTGTTCTGATCTAATTCAATCCTGATAAGAACGTGATTCGCGTTTACGGTCCATTGATGAATATCAGCCTCGATGCTGACGTCGCGAGCCTTCTTCGCATAGAAACGGGCCAGGTCGTAGCGTCGTGTCTCCGTGAGAAGCTTTGCCAGCTCGTGAAATAACCAAGACAGTTCCAATGGCTCCGAAGCGAGTGCTAATCTCTTGCGAAATGTCTTTAGGGCCTTTCTCTTGTTCAACGTTGGCACCCAACCCAGTTCAGAATCCCGCGGCAGCTTGGCCACTACTATACCCAGATGATGCTTAAGGTAAAGCAGCTTAACACTCTCCTTCCTGAAGCACGTTAAATTCCTCGTGTCTATGTAGGCCCAACTGGCCATCTTGTAAATGGCGCTTAAGCACCTCTGCTTAAGAGGGAACATATTATCCGAATAGGAATCGAAGACGTCTTTGGCACGGTTCACGTAGTTGAAGAAGAGTGGATAATCTCGGGACATTCTCGCTCTGTGAGCTTCCATCAGAATAAAGTCAGCTTCTATCAAGATACTGTATCGCCTGAGTTGCCTCTCGCGCGCCATTTTCTCTCTGTGACCAGCCGACCGCGCGTTACGTATGAAACGGAAGACGTAAAAGGGTTTGCGTATACGGAGAACTTCCTGTCGGTAACAAGTTCTCTTGTACGACCTGTTCGTCAAATTGTACAGGTCCTGGCTACCCTTTTTGTTCGCCGACCACACGTCAGGATTCTCAAGAAGGTTCTCCAGGAAGTACCTGTCCTGCGCACCATGGTCCAGGTACGTTATAGCCATGACTCTGTGCAGCTTCTTCAAGTACAATTCCAGCCTGGTGCTCGGATCGTTTACCTTCAATCTGGAGTGTTCGTCGTCGATTCCTAAAATATAATGTTAATATGTATTTTTCATTCTTTTTTTTTTTAACTCTTCCACCCACCTTCAAATTCATCCTCCTCCTCCCCCAGCTTCGCTATCAGGATCTTTCTCTGTTCCTGGACGTTCTTGATCCACGGATACAGCTCCATCAGTACCCTGGCTGAGGTGTTTCGGCCCACGCAGTCTTCCGCAGTCTCATTGCACTGAAAGACGCCCCATTCAAAGGGGTATCTCCTGCGTCTCATACCCTGATACGCGTGGACCAGACTGTAGTCGAATTCTGATATTTGAAACAGAGTCTTGACCCGTCGCCACTTGACACGGTAATTCTGTGGATCTGAAACGGTCAAACGGAGACCAAGTTAATGAGAATCCTCGTGGGGAGCAGAATCGATTTGACCACTAAGAGTCACGTACAAGAGTCATTATTTGCTGCGGGAGGGTGGCTCAAGATTTTGATCATCTACGTGACCGATTACAGTTCGAAACGAGGAGGAGCTAACGCATGGCGAGTACGTGTTTCTAACGAAAATTACGTAATAATTGATACGATCGATCGATTAAACGCCATTTTTAATTTTATTGTAATTAAGTGTCAATTATATTTTAACTTACCAATCTCCATGCACCTGTCCGCTATTCGGCTTGCTTTCGCGTACCTGGTGAATTTACTCAGTGCTCTGCTCCATCCTATCAGGGTCCTGATGTCCTCGACTTCCGCCTCTTCTGCGGACTTCTTGAAGGCGCTTATGGCGCTGAGGAACCTCCGCTGATTTGTAAAGCGAAGACCCCATTCGCGATATAGTCTCGGACCCCCGAAAACCGTAAGCTTCTCGTCGTTCTTCATCCTTGCGCCAAGCTTAGTACTCTTGACTCCTGGAATGGCTTAGATATTCGTATGAATAATTTTATGGTATATAGCTGCGCTCACGTTGCCACAGAATATTTAGGTCAATGTGTTTCTTCCTTTTGCAGCCGGCGGTAATCACTGACTAATTTAAATAATTCAAATTAGAATGAAAACCTTGTCAGAATTTTCTTTACATTTTTCTGCGTCCCATTTTTTTTCTAACCTCTTAATTTAACAAGGTCCTACCGAACCATTCACTGGCACTTTCGATTAATCGCATTTAATCGCGATTCAAATTCATTGTCTGCTGACTTCTCTCACGTGCAACCGTCACATCAGGGTTTTACTGCTGTCGAAGGTGGCTCGATAACGATATAAAACCTAACCTAGATCGCGTTAACCTACAGACGATATCCGACTGGATTACCTTCCGAGTGTTCCGTAACGTGCGTAGTTCCTGCGTTCGCCACTTACCCTGACCCTTGTCGGTTGACCGAAAAGCCCTGTCTTTATATGCCTTTGTACAGGTATACATATATAGCGTAAGTTATATTAAAGAAAGGAATGTTTTTCGAACACGCGACTCTTAAAGCCTTTAGGAAAGTACATTACTTATGAAAGAATTACATTATTTTTCAGGTATCTGCCAAAGGACTTCGAGAGGTTAGGTTCGTGTGATCGAGAATCATCCAAGGGGATCCGCGGGATGCGGTGATGGCTCTGCTGTACAGATTCACGCAGCTGCCAGACCGCGGTGGCACGCGAGTCTTCTCCTTTGTCGTGACGCGTAGCGTAGTTCGAGATCCCGAGAGAGACGTAACCAGCAAGGAGCTGGTGTGCGGCTTTCAAAGATGGGCCGTGGCATTTTCACGCGGAGACAAGGTGACCGGATTTTACATTTAAATTTTCGAGCTTTCGTATCTTGGATGCTCTGGTTGAATTTAAATTTTTGGTGTCTCATCCTGTATACATATGTGTGTACGAATATCTTCTCCAAGGTCTTGGGTGTCTACCTGGTATGGCGCGGCGCAGCACCTGGTCTTCGGGTTTACGTGGACTTCACCTTCACCCTCCTTAATCGTGAACACTTCTCCGTGAACGAGGGCTTCTCCGGCAAGCGAGTCAAGTTCACGTACGATGCTCCAGCTCAGGGAAACAGGAACTACATACCAGTCTCGGATTTGTACAGCAGGAATTTCGCTGATCCCAACGGAGAGTTTCAGCTGGAGCTCTCAATGGCCAACGTGAGGACCGTTTACACGGATGAAGTGAGGATGCCCACTGGAGTCTTCACAGCAGGTCAATCCAAGCCGAATAAACTGGAGACCGGATACTTTACTTTTGGTGGTTTCGATTGGAACCTGACGATCTATCCGTTTGGTAATAAGGAAGGTGAAACTCGTCAGGAAGGAAGACTCAGTGTCTACCTAGTAAGGCTCACTGGATTCGATCACCGCTGTAGAGTACGATATAGCGTTGCTCTAGGAGAAGGTGATCGAAGAATAGAATCTGGACACATAGAGGACCTATCGGATGCCGAGGGTCGTGGATTCGGATGGCATCCAAGGGTCCGCTGGTCCGAAATAGCTCACAAGGGGGTCGTTCGAGTGTCTCTTGAGATGGTCGAGGCCCGCACGATATCCGAGGTCGCAGTTCAAGCTCTTGGACCTTCGGTGTTACCAGCTGCTCCCTGCTACGACCGAGACAAGCAGGCCTGGGCCATACGAGCTGATCTGCATTCAGACACTGTCCGATTGCATCTGGTGTATAAGGATATTCATAACGTACCGAGGAATCATCTTAGATACGTCAGCTGGTCTGCTTATCTGATGAGAGGAGAAGAACCGGATACGGAAGCTGCTGGTTTACCTGGTGCTCCTTTCTCTAGGTATTACGCTCAGGAACCTGCTGACGAGGGTATCATTATGGAGACTAGTCTAGGTGTGACGGAAGTCAAGGACGATCAGTGCCCCTTTCTTACTGATAAGGGTCAGCTGAGGGTCAGACTTGAATGGAACGAGAGCCATCTTCTCTTCCAAGCAACTTACCACAAGTACGATGATGTATGCAGAGTCCATAACCAGCAGATGCGCCGCGAAATCGCTGCACTCCAAGCTGAGAATTACTCCCTTGAGAGGCAGCTGTTCAGCTATCAGAAGAGTCTGGCCTATGCTCAAGCACAGCAACAGAATCAGCAGCAAGGTCCCGGAGGTCATCTTGAGCGGTCCGCGTCCACCGATACCGAATATGCCTGACAAGTGCTACCGGAAGTCAGTCAAATCAATGAGGTCAGGCGTCAGACACTTGGGATCACGGAGAGCGATCAGCGAGTTCATCAGAACCTGGTGAAGCTCATGGACCGTCGGCTCAGCAACGTACAGTCGCGAAGGAGTGACGCGTCCCTAAGCGGAAGTGGATCCCCAAGGCCAAGTATACTGTCATCCAGTATAATCAGCGACCAGCATCACAATCCGACTCAGAGCATCATCCATCCGTCAAAGTATCGCGAGTCCGTTGGGAGCCTCGAGCGTCAGAAGATTCGTGAAAATGGCGGACCTGCTAGCGGATTCTATGGAGCGAGTCAGCCACGGAAGAGACGCAGATCTACCCTCTGGGAAACTCTCACTGGATTGGTCTGCTCCCTGGGAGCTTTGGCTTCGAGAGCGGCCAAGATGGCTGCCCGGCGGGGCGATCCTCTTTGAATCGGGAAGACGATCCTCTCTTGCACCCGTGCTTCGTAGATGAATGATATCGAGTATCGAACAGTTAGTTTAGTTTATTAAATAACCTAATGCAGCGTTAGTGTAACCACTTATGGACTTGATCGTGATGAGGAATTACAGGATGAGCCGGTTCCGAGTCCCGCTTGTTCGTTAGGAACTGGATAACCCAGTGGACCCGACCGGCAGAGTATTGAGCATCTCTGAGGAAATTTTGACCAATCAGTAACAACATTCCGATTCATGTCCATTCATTTGTCATTAATAGTGTCCACGGTTCGCGAAGAGAACTGATTGATTAGTCTTATCGGTGATTTAGAAACTTAGAAAATGATCCTAGCGAGTAGATCTAAGAAACGCCTGAGGAACAGGTCCGTTCCTCCATTGACTCTAAATCTATATCTACTTGTCAATTCACTAAAGAACTTATTTTCCTCTAAAAAAAAAAAAAGACTTTTTCACCTATTATACTAGTCGTTCATGTAAAAAAAAAGAACCCTAAGCGGCGTCTTAGTATCTAGAGCATCGATGTTAGGAGTTGGTACAAGAGAGACTCGTTCCCCATATATTTTCGGAGTATTTAACGCGCCGTTAATTAACAATGCTCAGACAAATCAGGGTACGAAGAGACGTCATTTTCATAAATCAATAATAAATACCTGCGTATATTTTAATGAGAAGAAATAATGAGAATATCGAGGTCATCGCTGTAACATAAGAAATTTGTCTCGTCCCTCCGCCAGAAGAATGAATAAACTTAGAGCGTATTAAAAACTGTCCAAGTGTCACATGCCTCCGCTAGCAGCCAATCTATCAAAAACTAACACGAATCGTCAGATCAAAGTAAAGCGATATGTATCAATGACGCTTCGTTAAATACTCCGAGCATTATGAATATATGAAATTGTAATTCGCGCCATAAATCCCTTCTCTGATTAGCAGAGCTGTATACTTTGTATATACCTGTACTAAATACTAATACGCGCGGTAGTCGAAAATATCACGAACGTCATCCTCGCAAGGGTACCTAACCTCTTTGACGTATTGTTTGCGAAAAAGAAATTTACTTCGGCAATAATCGGATTCGTTCGTTGATGTTCGATAATCGCGGGAAACCTTGTACCTATAAACGATATTTACAATGACAAGAAACAACATGTATACACTTTTAACGTTACGTCCTGCTTGTACGTACATTATTTTTATTATTCCCATTATTATTCTTATACACGACAATTTTTCGAATACTTTCATTGCCTGTACACGCATGCGTGCATATTGACTTGACTTCATACGCACATATTCTATCGCCATTCGTCGTATTACTGTTGATATTATATTCGTAAA
>JARPRH010009906.1:0-13188 GCA_031763665.1 Calameuta haemorrhoidalis
AGGACTGAGGTGGCGACCAATAGCTCTACTTTTCTAATGTTCCCAGTGGTTACGTTTTCTATACTCTCGTACTACGGCTGCTGATTAGAAAGAGACAGAGCTTGGTCGCCACCAGTCGCCATGTTTTTCTATCAGCCGATCATTTTTCCTATGCTTGTGTGTAGTTCATGCTATATGTCAATGATTATATCTATGTGCGTATGGTACACTCTGTAAATCATAACTAGACACTATTTCAGTATGAAATCAATCTCATGGAGAATCGAGCGTAACGCTGAACTCGGAGAAAAGATGATGATTTCTTTTTTTATATGTTGATATGGAGGGTATATCCTTAGCGAAGTTTCCATAAGTTTACCTTCACCGCTATGGAGCATTTTTATCTGAAAAATAACATCATTTAGCGCTACTTACGAGCAAAGTGTTCCAACATTTGCATGCATGATTTATGTGAAAACGCTGCACAGGTAATTATTGCAAACTCTAAATAATATTTTCAGGATGTCTTATGCAAAAGTTAAGATATTTGACCTCCACCGTTATTTAGCAATAAATAATCACATGGACGAAGAACCAGATTATCGTCACCATGTTTGCCACTGTTCGCAACGAAAAGTTGTGTATTGCTGGATAACGATAAAGTGTTATAGTTTGCAGCATTTTCACATGAATTATGCTTGCAGATAGTGAAATAGTTTGTTCATAAGACGCAATGCTGAATGGTCATTTAAAAAGAAAATTACTCGAAAACTATGAAGCTAAACTTATTGAAACTTCAAAGTTAAACATACTCTCCATATCAATGTGTGTAAAAGATATCAGTATTACCTCTTTGCGCTTGGCGTAACGCCAGACTCTCTTTAAGAGTAACTTTTGTAAAGTAATATACAATATAAAAACCTCGTTAACTCACCATTCCTCGCTAAACGTTACAATCATTTTGGCAAAATGACCGGGCTTTAAATTTCGGTAGTGAATTAATTTAGCTGTTAGCCAAACTATGTATATGTAGATCGCAGAACTGGCTTCAGATCTCATTACAGACAATATATTAAAATTTTGTGTACGAAGTACAAACGTTTCTCTTTAAATAAGCTAAGGAAAATTTAAATACGGCTATAGAAAAGGTATTCTCAATTTTGTCCTACCACTTTTCCAGACATTTAAAAGTAAGCTAATGAGGCACTGATTGGATATGTATCATCGTGTTAAATTTATGCAACATGAGATTGTTTAGTAAGACTGTGATGTTGCAGCCTTTTGTATGCTTTATTAGTTTAGCAAACGTTATATGATCGAGATTGAGATAGAGAATAGTAAAGGAGACAGGCAAATTCTGTGACCATGTGTGGAAGGGTCAAAAGGATATTTCACAGAAATATGTAAAGAAGAATTACAAAAATCAGAAGAAAAAGTGCAAAAGAGAAGACTTTTTTTTTAAGTTTAATTAAATTGAGAAGTCTAAACTATAAACGAAATTTGTATGATTCGTAGACGCATGCGTCTGTACTAATCTAAGAATAATCGTGCGAGGAGAATTTTACACCTCAGCGGCGATAGATTGAAGTTTACAAAAACAGGTGTCTGCGCTTTTTAAAAAAAGTCTCGTTTAAGGGGTGAAATACCCCTATACATGTGCAATCAAATTTCTATTAAAACCGCATTATTTTGGTTAAATTTTACTTTCCAGTTATTACAAAATTCCTCTTATGCGTTAACTAAAGTGTTTATTCGTTTCAATAACATTCGATTGATATTTTTTTTTTTTTACAAAAACCACCCCTTCGTATTCCGACCCCGTCGAACAATTGTTGTTATTTCGAAAAAATTTGAAGAACTGTATAATGGTATAGAAATGCAAATTGATTTCGTTAAAATATTATGCATACTTTTTTTTTTATAAAAATGTTGTAACTTTCAACTGCTATTTTATCTAATTTAACCCCATTAGAATCGAACACAATTCATTTTTCATTATTCGTCGGGAACATTATTATCTATTTGGTTTCATTTAGATATCTCAACTGGAAATATTCGAAACTGCGAAACTGCCGCTAGAAATGTCTAACTTTGGGAGTTGATTTCAACTCTTAAAACGGTTTGTCCGCCAATAGAAAAAATGCGTGTAACTTAAATTTCTGCAAAGAATAACATATCTCGAAATGAATCTCTAGACATAATTATAAATCGGCACCTCTATTATTTGTTCGAATATAAGATATAGATTGCTAATTAAATTAATAATGTGTGCGGGATTAGATGTTCATTGATCAAAATCTTATCTCGTGCAACCCTTTAACCTTTTGAAGCATACATTTTTTCTTACATATAAGTTACTTGAAATTTGAAAAATTCAGAAATTAAAACTGGCGGGTCCAATATGGCGGACTGAAATGATAAAAAATAAACTAATTTGCATGAAAATTCTTGTTCAAGAGATTTTTGAGGTCGTTGATTGTGAATCTGAACTCAATTCACTTAGTTCTGTCATACTGGATACGTCATGTTGGATATGAAGATTTCGAGTTCAGATTTGTAATAAATGACCCTAAAAAACCTTCAAGTACCGACATTCATCTAAATCAAATAACTTTTCTCATTTTGGTTCGCTATATTGGATTCGTCGTTTTAAATTCCTGAATTTTTAATTCACTCTCGCAATCAGCTACATCAAAAACTCCCGAGTACTAAGTTTCATAATAATCGAGATCAAAGGAAATAAAAGAGCATTTTTTGTTACAGCTAAATTATTTAAGTTCGCTATATTGGATCAGCTGTTTTAAATTTGAATACTTTTACTTCAGATCTCAATTCAGCGAACCTTAAAATCTCCGTGTACTAATTTTCGCTTGAATCGAATACAAATTACTATGTTAATTTATAGAGTAGCCACGTGGTACTCCTGAGTACTATCATAGTTCAAAGGGTAACAACATTTACCAAAATAAAGTATCCAAATATTTTCTTTAGTTCTTTAGAATAATAATGTAGGTTCTAAAAATATACGTGACTGTATTTGTGCAAATATTAATCATTAAATTTTAACAATTCAGGTTATGATTTGTTCTCTATTTTCCTTGATAGCAGCTCAAATAATTTATGGCGTACTGGCCTGTTATTTTCACCCAGGGTCTACTCAATTGCAGCTATCGTAACAGGGAGGGAACGCGAAAAGAAATTGAACACGGGGTAAAAATCAAAAGAATATAATTAACAAAGTGAAGCGCCGATACAGCAAAAGAAAATAGTAAAGAAAAGAGGCCAGAAGATAATAAACTAAAAATATGATACTCAAGAGACGCAATGCTCGGCTAGGCAGACTAGACACGCAATCAAGAACAATAACACGCGAGCGCTCGCTCGGGAGCACGCGGTGTCGCAATGGGACGGAGGGCTTTAAGGGGGTTGATGGGAAAGGGAGTCGGGGAAGGAAGAATACGCAAACGAGCAAGGGGGCAGGAGGGACAGGAGGGCTTACCGGCACTAGATGCCAATATTACCTTGGGTTTCAATACGCAAAAGGGCGGATGGGGGAGGTGAGGATACGGAGGGTTTCTGAAAAGGGCGCAAAAATACTAAAAACTAGTGCGCACGCAATATACCACTGGCCTCGACCTTCGGTGGCAGAAGACTAGTATAAAACTAAAAAAAAGAACTACAAAAAATACTAGTCCACGTGGGGACGGCTCGCTAAGTCCAGAAGGGAACGGTACGAAAATCTGAGGGCGCAAATAGAAAGGGGGATAAAGAAAAAGGGCAAAAGGGAAAACTCAATCACTCGAAAGCGTATTCACTTAAAATAGATCGCACTTCAAACTCTCACTCATTTTTTCACACAAAATCGCAACACGCAGAAACCTGGCTCGAAGTGATGTCTTCAAGATTTCCGCGGTCCTCGTTGTTTCTGCTGACGGGCCTCCAGGGCTTCGATGATTGGGTGGATCGCTGAGCTGAGAGGGCTACGCGCGTCGGCATTGGTCCGCAGTTCGGGCATGGCAGGGCTCCGTCGCCTTTGGTCGATGTGGTCCTGGCGGGCCTTCCAGGGCCTTGCTGCAGGGTGGCACGGGGCTGACTTCGCCGGCGCGCGGGCTGGCTGCTTGCGCGCCGGGCAACATGGCGGCCTCCATGGCTTGTCAAATTGTCTCCTGGGCACATCCACGGTATCGACGGGAGAAGGATTCACCGCTGTCACACAGGCCTTGTGGCTACCCGTGTGACGGAACTGCACTGGGGCTGCATTTCCGTGGTGAGCATGGCTGGGTGGTGGGCATCATTTCCACGGGTCTTGATCAGCTGTTTTATGTCTTTCTGCCCATGCTTTCTCCGCATTCCGCTGTCTAGGCAACGTAGCCGCTCTCTCGATCCGTCTCCGGTGGTAACTGTTCGTCCTCGTAGATGTTCTTCAGTAGTTTCGAGCCAGTGCCCTAGGGGAATGAGGGCAGTGAAGGAAGGGGTCTTACACTAAATACGATGAATTTAAAGCGCTAAAATAACACGATAAACAATACTATACGCAACAAATAACAATATACGCAAGAAGCGACGCTCGAGGCGAGTGGTATCCTCGAGCCAGGAGGCGGGGAGGAGTCTTTAGTAACATTTTTGTTACAGATTGTCCCCCGCTTAGATGAAAGTACCATTCTAATGGTACTTGAGAGGTCATTCATACGGGGGAGGGAAAAAGGGAAGAGGCACTGATGGGGATGATAGGACTGGCAGTGGCAGGTAGGGGTAGAAGATGAGATGGAAAAGGGGTACTCAAGGTTTGCGCTAATACACAGTCGTTAATCTCTTGATAACAGAGAATCAATAACCAAAAAACGAAAGAAAGAAATTCACATAATCGAGAAGAAAAAAAAAAATGCCGTCTCGTGGCCAATAAAAAAATGAAAATCAAAAACCAAATCTGGAATCGCCACTTAAATTATTCAAGAAGTTTCACTAAATGGCAAATAGTGCCAACAAACGCAAAAAAAACCTAAAAAGAGTTGAATTACTTAATCGCTATCAGGGTCACTCGTATGGTATATTGCAGCTACGTGTTCTAAGGGCATAACGCTGTTGTTGAGGGGCTTCATCTCTTACAGGGCCACGGGAGGATTTGCTGCCTCGCAAGCATCTTCTACGCCGTTTCTCTGGCGCTTGTGCAACGGGAGTAGGAGGGCTGGAGGGGAATTCAGATGGATCAGGGTTTTCGGGTTCCTCGGATAAGGGAAGTAATGGTACAGATAATGATTCCTTTATGCTAGTTTCGGGGACCTCAGGATGTGGGTTTTTCACACGAATTGGGTCCTCAGGACTTTTTTTCACGCGACTTTCCCTAATTAGGGGTTTACTGTCGTAGGAGGGAGTTCGCTCGCGTTCCCCCCACTAAAGCGTTTCTTGACCGGACACGCTGGCAACGCGTACACGTGTTCGTGTCGTACCCCGGAAGTCCACAAATTCTACAGAAGAATCCCAACGGTTGGGAGCACTTACGGTAGATGTGCCCCCATTGCCAACAATTGTAACAACGAGTCGCTGTGGAAGGACTTCGAGTTGGCATCGCGCCTTGTCTCGGTATGAGACTTTTGGGCCCTCCATAGGGGACATACGCCGCGGATGGGAGAACGGAGTGGGCTGCGGGCGGTGGTGGACGATAGTTGGCCGCACGTTCGCGCAATAACTCTATTCGGTTACACTTCAATTGAAAGTCGTAAAAGTCTTGGATGTCCTCGCGGTGGATATATAGTCCTAGATCGGGATGCAGATTGTTATAACAGAGATCTATCTGGGCTTCCAAAGGGAGGGGGGGACTCAGATAACTAAAGTACAACCTCATCTTGGTCAGGTACTCGCCGCTAAGCTCATCTGGACCCTGGGTCCTCTTCTCGACTTCTCTACGCAATCGTTCCTGCAGGTTAGTGCGTCCGAATCTAGCGCTAAAACGACGTACAAAGTCCTCGTATGTTCGGAGGCACTCGTTGTCCACGCGATACCAAGGGAGGGCTTCATGGGTAAGGGTCTCGGAGAGGCTGCTGAATAATTCGCTTTCACTGTAACCTCGACTCGAACAATACTCGAACTCCTCCCCATCGTCCTCACGACGCCCTGCGAATTCCGGACCGAACCGCCTTGTATGGTCCAGAATTCTTGTGTCCTGGCTCCACGAAATATTATTTGCTTGCGTTGGGGCCTCAGAAGGGAGTCTGGTTGAGGAGGGTTTCCGAGTGGAGATTTGGGCTGGAGAGCGGATTCGGGTACTATTGCCCTGTAGGGCAGTTCGTGGGGGTAGCTCGTAGGTAGTGTCAGGGGCCCACTCCGGGTCAGGATGGCGGGCGGGATGATCGGAGATGAGGGGAGCTCTGCAAGGAAAGGGTCGAGATGGAGACAGACGTCCCAAAGGAGATACCTGGTTGGGTGGAAGCGCGAAGGTAACAATGGGAGCAGGAGAGGGTAGGGAAGGGGCGCGTTGTGTAGGCGGAAGTGGGACCTCCTCATGTAGCAATAAGTCATCCGTCTCATTGAAGCTAATTAGATCGCGATATGGACCCACTGACTGGCCAATGGGTAAAGGGTCGCGAGGTCTGGGGGACGAAGCTGAACTAGTAGGGGGTTGAGGACACTCGGAGGACTCTTGATTGCCTACCAGAGGGGCGTTTGTACGCCTAGACCCTTCAAAATTAAGGTCTGTCATCGCGGCGCTAAATGTAAAGGGGGTGGACAATCCGCGCTCGTCCTTCATAGGGTCCCACGTTATCGGGACATGCGGATATAATCGACGGACCTCATACCTCCAGAAGCGATCCAGAAGGTCGTCCGGGCTGCCTGATACTCTCAATCCTGCGTGGTCGCAAAGTCGCAGGATGTCGCAAAAATTAGGAAGGGCCTTTAGATCCGCGCGAATCCTTACCATTGCCTCTGTTTCCTTGGGGGCGGGCAATACGGCCGGAGGGGCTATCATGACAGGGGGAGAAGGGAGAGGAATCCTGGGGGATGGGCCAGAGGTGGTGACACTAGTGGTAGTGGAAGTCATTCCGAAACCGCTAGTAATGGGATCCATTTTTACAGTGGGGGGGAAGGGAGGTTAGGGGAGGTTATAATTAACAAAGTAAAGTGCCGATACAGAAGAAGAAAATAGACCAGAAGATAATAAACTAAAAATATAATATTCAAGGTACGCAATACTCGGCTAGACAGACTAGACACGGAATAAAAACAATAACACGCGGGAGCTCGTTCGGGAGCACGCGGTGTCACAATAGGACGGAGGGCTTTAAACGGGTTGGTGGGAAGGGGAGTCGGGGAAGGAGGAATACGCAAATTGAGGCAAGGGGGAAGGAGGGATAGGAGGGCTTACCGGCACTAGATACCTATTCGAAAATACAAATGGGCGGCAGCTAATCCTACGATATAGCACCGTCGAGTGACCTCGGGAGGCCCTCGAATGTTTACTTGACACGATGGCACCACTAGCGGGGGAGAGGTGAGGGGATCTCAGGGTGGAAGGTTCCCAAGGCTTCTTAAAATATTACCTTGGGTGTCAATACGCAGAAGGGTGGATGGAGGAGGAGAGAGGGTACGGAGGGTTTCTAAAAAGGGCGCAAAAATACTAAAAACTAGGGCGCACGCAATATACTACTGACCTCGAACTTAGGTGGCAGAAGGTCAGTATAAAACTAAAAAAAAGAACTACGAAAAATACTAGTCACGTGGGGACGGCTCGCTAAGTCCAGAAAGGAACAATACGAAAATCTGAGGGCGCAAATAGAAAAGGGAGTAGAGAAAAAGGGCAAAAGGGAAAACTCAATCACTCGAACGCGTACTCACTCAAAATAGATCGCAACAATAATCCCAGATCGCACTTCAAATTCTCACACTTTCACGCAAAATCGCAACACATTCCTTTCGCAAAAACCTGGCTCGAAGTAATGTCTTCAAGATTTCCGCGGTCCTCGTTGTTTCTTCTGGCGGACCTCCAGGACCTCGATGATTGGGTGGATCGCTGGGCTGAAAGGGCTACACGCGTCGGTATTGGTCCGCAGTTCGGGCATGGCAGGGCTCCGTCGCCTTCAGTTGATGCGGTCCTGGCGGGCCTTCCAGGGCCTCGCTGCAGGATGACACGGGGCTGACTTCGCTGGCGCGCGGACTGACTGCTTGCACGCCGGGCAACATGGCGGCCTCCATGACCTGTCAAGTCTTCTCCCGGGCATGTCTACGGTATTGGAGGGAGAGGGCTCCACCGCTGTCACGCGGGCCTCAGGACTACCCGTATGATGGAACAATATGGGGATTTGCAACTCCGTGGTGAGGATGGCTGGCTGGCTGCCGGGCATCATTTCCACGGGTCTCGGTCAGCTGTTCGTATCTTAATTCCTACCTGTGTCTTCTTCGCATCCCGCCTAGGCAACGTAGCCGCCCTTTAGATCCTTCTCCGGTGGCGGTTGTTGGTCCTCATAGATAGTCCTCGATGGTTTCCGGCTAGTGCCCTAGGGGAATGGAGAGGGAGGGAAGGGATCTCACATTACCATAAATACAGTGACCATAAAGCGCTAAAATAACACGATGAACAATACTATACGCAACAAATAACAATACACGCAAGACGCAACGCTCAAGGCGAGTGGTACCCTCGAGCCAGGAGGCGGGGACGAGTCTGTAGTAACATTTTTGTTACAAATGTTATAAGATTTTATTTATTAACCGATACTTTAGAATGAATTCAAGTGCTGCGATGATATAATTAATTTTTGTTCTAACTAAATTCAATGTTATTAATAATTAACAGTCTATAAATAAATATCAAAATGATACTTGCCTTCAATAGAGGAATAAAACCATAGAAAACTGCAGAAGAACAAAAACAAAATCCCAAGTCAAGTCTCTAAATACATATATGTTTTCTGTCCGTATTTATTACTTTTAGGTTATAAAAGGATGTTTAGTTGCCCTTTTCTTTTTGTCTCTGTTTTTACAATTACAACTTTTACATTCTATTATGAGTTAATAATTGAGTAACGGTAAATAAAAAAAAACACAAAGAGGAATCAGAAAATGAAACAAAGGAAAGTGCCAACGACCGTTATCGACTTTATGATAGAGATGATGATAACTTCACATCTATTTTCTACGTGACATTAGTTTCTGTAAAAACTGCTATATAGTACAAATACACCACAAGTCAGTGACTATTTTATGAAACATTGTGCAGTAAAATACAATATCATTTATTGTAATATAACGGACATTATGAACAGATCAATATTTTCTATAACCCTAAAAGCACGTGTTTTGCTAACTGCGTACATCCACACCCCTAACGAATGCGTAAAGCGTTTCAGAAACGATCACACATTTTCACTACATTATTCCACTATATTCCGCTAAAGTATTTGTTCCTTACTATAGTTAAAACGGGCTATTGCAAAAATTTTTAGCAGGAATTTCATTATGAAAATAGAAAGTCCGTCAAGATCCTGGCTGGCTCCTGTACTGGTCCAATAGAGAATTAGACAGGCCCTGGACTGACAGAGGAAAACTCCTACTAGGGTAGGAATTTTTTATTGGCGAAGACAAAAAGGCTGATGCTTTTTTTTCTAATTCAGCTGTTAACTTTGATTGTTGTACTTTCCATATTTAGGCTCGAATCGATTCAGGGATATAGCTATATATACCAAATAGGTCAATAAAACGAGACAAGCGTTTTATCCCGTTTCTGTAAAATTATATGCACACTGTCATTCATGTGCCATACGCACAAAGGAGGTAAATTATAAATGGCGTAGGTCTGAACTGGTAAGTCATTATCACGATCTGTTTCATAATCACTTTCCGATTATAAAGTAATTTTTTTAATAGAGTTCGTTAATAATTACTATTCATTCACGTATTTGAATATCCAACTCAAATATGATGATTCTGTTATATTACACAAGGTATACATATGTTATATGTAGATTTTCTCATCAAAAAATAATCCTGTAGCAACGTGCTGTAGATTACTCATAAATATTAACGATTAAAAAGGGTGGCTGATTGCTTTTTCAATTACCTATCGGCAGCCTTTGGCCGTGAATGGGCGATTTTATGAATCAGAGCACGGTGGCATCATTTAAGAAATGGAATTTGACGTCATAACGTTGCTAAGATCATGAATTTCACATTATTTCATATGTTTAACAAGTCCACGTTGCCTCGATTAGCGGAATTGTTCCATCGCGCTTGTCTTGAATAACTCTGTATATGTTGTGACGTGATTTTTCGACAAGGCGATTTCAGGTACCGACTCAGAAACGTTTTCGCTTTCTGGTTACCTTCGAGTGGCCACCCTGCTCAGAAGCTACGCTTGCGGGTTGATTTGTACAGTTACACCAATGCTTTCGGAAAGATTTGTTATTGTTCAATTGAGGTCGAGGTGCTCGAATCTGCCGTGGAGAGATAGTGTCGACGTACCGAGTTGTGCGGCAGAGGAGAGTACCCGACGGAGACGTCTTCACGGACCGGCAGAGGTCCAAGTGAGATACCGACGCCCCGATAGAGAGTGGCAAAGGGCTGTAGAACGGGCAGTGGAGCTTTTTACGGTTAAGAGCAGGGCAGGAACCCTCTGACCCGAATTATGGTTCTTGTGCTCAGCTGTTGCCCGATGCCCTGAGGAAGCGGCCGTAGAGGATCTCCATTTTTTACATGCTGAATCGCTAAGAAATGCTCTCGATTTAATTTAAAGCAGCCCCCAGGCATGAACTAGTCCGATCGGTTCTTCGAGTTTCCATCTCAGCGTCACGAAATTTTTCTATACGTGGGGCTAGTAGTCTTTTGCTCAGTGTCCGTCAAATACGTTTAATGCTTAAGACCAGGCCGAGCTTGGCAGCAAACTACTAACGCCGTGTAGAGGCTGGTAGAAAAGTTTTAAAAAAGTGGATAGAACATTTATTGTATACGTATATGTTGTAATAAAAATGTTACTATAGACTCCTCTCCGCCACCACTGGCCTCGAGCGTTGATTATTGCGTATATTGTTGAGTATTGTTTATTGCGTATATTTAGCGTTCCAGAATTAATGTATTTAGCGTAATAGCCCTTCCCTCCACCCTTCCCACCCTGTCACCATTTTCCTAGGGCACTGGCTCGGAGCCATCGAGGACCGCCATAGAGGACCATCACCGAGGACCAACAGTCATGCCCGAAAGGATCGAAAGAGTGGCTACATTGCCTAGGCAGTCGGAAGGCAGGCAAGGCATGAGCAGGTGGACAGCTGATCGAGACCCGTGGGGATGATGTCCGCCAGTCAACCACCCTCACCACGGAAATGCAGCCCCGGCACAGTCCCGTCAACCAGGTAGTTCTGAGGCCCGCGTGACAGCGGTGGAGCGTCTTTCCTTCGAGACCGTGGACGTGACCGAGAGAAGAGTTTGACAGATCTGGAGGCCGCCATGTTGCCCGAAGCGCGAGCAGTCAGTCCGCGCGCCACCGAAGACAGCCCCGTGCCATCCAAGAGCGATGCCCGTCAGGACCGCATCAAGCAAAGGCGACGGAGCCCTGCAATGCCCGAACTGCGGACCAATGCCGACGCGCGTAGCCCTCTCAGCTCAGCGTTCCGACCAATCAACGAGTTCCGGGAGGCCCACGAGGACCGGAAAGCAGTAGAAGACACCACTTCGAGCTAGGGTATCGTGGGTGGTAGTGCGATTTTGATTTAGCGAACATTGAGTGAGTGCAAGAGTGAATGCGCGAATCCGGATATTGTGTTTCTTGGATTTTATTGAGTGACGTTTCGAGTGAGTACTGTTTATGATTGAGTTTTTCCTTTGTTATTTTTTCTACCCCATTTCTCTATTTGCGACTTTGATATTTCGTAGGCCCCTTCTGGACTTCGCGAGCCGTCCCACGTGAATTGGCCCCCTTTAGTTCCTCTTTTTAGTTTTAGACTGGCCTTCTGCCATCACAGTCGAGGCCAATGGTATATTGCGTGCGCCCTAATTATAGTATCTTTGAGTCCCCTTTTCAGAAACCCTCCGCACCCTCTCCTCCCCATTCCTTTTGCGTATTGAAAACCCGAGGCAATTGTAAAGTAGCCATTTGCGTTCTTCCCTGAGACCCTCATCTCCTACCCTACTAGCCCTGCCATTTCGAGTAGAGTAAACATTCGAGGACCTCCCGAGGTCACTCGGCGGTGTTCTACCCCATTGTCGTAGCTCGCGTCCAGTTGTTTTCGCGCCTGTGAGCCCGCCTTGCCCCTCCTTCCCCCCTCGTCAATTGCGTATTCCTCCTTTCCCGACTCCCCCTCCCATCAACCAATTTAAAGTCCCCCGACACGGCGTGCTCCTCAGCGAGCGTCCGCGTGCATTGTTTTGATTCTTTGTGTAGTTTTTTATTGCATATTATTTTCTAAGTCATTCTATTTCAAGCGTTATATTTTCTTTTCTATTACCGGTTACTTCATTTTTATTTCTATTCTTATTATACCGGCACTTCTTGATAATTATATTCTTTCGTATTTTACCCCGTGTTCCCCTTTCTTTGCCGTCCACCCTACCCGTTAGCGATAAATGAATTTGCGCTGACCCTGGGTTAATATAACCCAGATTACGTCACAATGTATAGACAGTGGCGACCATGTCAGGGGCCTGGTTTAAAGGGACGACTATAGGCAAATGATAAGAGTTATCGGCTATAAGGATCTCGACCAATCAGAATGATTAGTTCTGGGAACGCTATTCCATGGCGGTTCTATGCAGAAACCATAGTCAATACCGGAGAGATTTTGCAAATGAAAATGTATTCGAAAAATTCAAGCGACCGTTAATTTTTGTTAGCCACTAATACTTGGACAAGCAATTGAAATTTTATGGTTTGTACTGCGATGTCATAATTTTGAAGGGGGTCGCCTCAGCAATGACGATGATTATTGAGATAACAGCTATAAGGCGATCGGGTAGTGGCTATAGTAAATCCCCCCCCAAGCACTCGTGTACAAACTGTGCCAAGTACAGGAATGCTGTGAATTCCTCTAACAAGAAGGATTTACGATCGCGTCAAATTGAAGGGTATTCGTGGAGATAGGTATACCACAAAGAGAATTTCAAAATTAAAAAGCTTTGAAGAAATTGAATTCTGATATTGAGACGTTTATTTCGAAAGTGTACTACCTTAACTTATATTTAAATTGAGATATAATGTTGTTTGTGATAGTTAACTTCAATTTGTACACG